>CAUYUJ010005747.1:222500-227500 GCA_963575745.1 Prorocentrum cordatum | reverse complement strand
TCCTCCTCCTCCTCTCCCCCCTCCTCATCCTCCTCATCCTCCTCTTCTCCCCTTGGGCGGCGCGAGAGCGCAAAGTGATTCGCATGCGCGCTCTCGCGCAGCGCGAAGCGCGAAGTCAGGCGCCCTTGACGAGAGAGTGGGATAGGGAAAGGGGGGGTACGAAATATGCTGCATGCAGCCAGTTTCGGCCCCGCCGCCGGGCCCGTTCCTCGATATATCCAGGGATGGGCCCGGCGGCGGCTCCCATGCGTAGGGCGCCGCCGCCGCGTGTCCTGGGGCCCGGAGGCGCCCATGTATCCATGGGCGCCAGGAGGCGCCAAGAAAGCCAGCAACGTGAGCTGATTCTCTGACCTAGCCCTTGGCCATCCTACACCTTTGTTCCCTCCCGCTATTGTGGCCTCTGGGGGGCCATCTTGGGCCGTCATGCAGGCTCGAGCGAGCCCCTCGCGCCCTCCCCGTCCAGACCCAGGGGGCGTGGAAGGGGGGGAGGAGCCACCTGCCCGAGTGGGAAGACGGGGGATGGAAGAGCAGAATTCCCCAGGCCACTCAGGAGGGGAAGAAACACACAGACAGAATTAACCGTCGATTCCTGAAAAATATGGGAACCTATGGGAAGTGGGGGGGAAGACGACAATCCAAAAGATCTGGAAAAACATTGGGAGTCTTCTTATTTATGTCTATTTATTTGTGTGTCCCAGGGCCCCTTCAACCACCTGCGTTCAGAGGACGGGGGGGGTCCCTCTCCTCCTGGCCGTGCTGCTGCTCGCCCTCCAGGAGCTGTCGTGGTCTCCTGCGAAGATCAAGTACTGTTGCGCCAACTTCCACAAGGGCTGCAAGGGCGAAGAGCCGGAGTAGAGCGACCTCCAGGGCTGAGCGGTCGACCGTCTCGTGCTGCCCGCCGTCACATCCGCGCTGGAGAGGCCGGGCTGGTCCTGGCCCCCCAGCAGCATCTTTCATCCTCCTCCCCGAATGTCCTCTTCCTCCTCTCCCTCCGCTCCTCGTCCCCTCCCGCCCCCCTCCTCCTCGCCCATGCCCGCTCACAAGGGTGCGCCTTCTATCTGCGTTTTTGGCGGGCCCAGGCCGACTGCCAGCACTCACCATCTTACCCCGCTCCAGGGCCGCGGGCGCACCCTTTGGAGGCAGCGGTGCATGAGGGCAAAGTTACCGTGCACTCGCCAGCCTCCATCGTGGTCCCCGCCATGCGGATCAGCAGGTGCGCTGCATTCAGGGACGAGATAAGGAGACGACGACGATGACGGCTTCGACGTCGACGACGACCACGTCAGGGCTCATTCCGGTCCCTCCGACTCGATTCGATTCGATTTCGTTCGAGTCCGATCACGATCCGACTTGATTTCAGATTCCGATTTGGACCTCGGCTTCCCAATGCAAGCCTCACTTGCCTGACGAGTTTCGCCGATTCGACTTCTCCAGTCGTGGCTGCCGCCGCCGATCCGATTCATGTCGATCGCCGATCCAAAGTACCGATTCATTTGATTCTGAGGCCTCCTGCCACGTTGATCGTTGATAACGATGACGTCGTCGACGGCGTCGAGGACGAGGGCGGCGGTGCCAGTTACGACGACCACCACGACGACAAACAACGACGACGATATTTTAGGACTGTTCGCTCTGACTGGCACGCGTGATTCGCATTCTGTAGATCCCAATCCTCGATACCCGCACACTTCGTCTTCGATCGCACCCCCTTTCATTGTTCATTGTCGGCCACTGTCTGAAGTGCGAGGAACTCTCGAGCGAGAGCGCCGTTCCTGAGTTCGGGGGCCTCTCTGGCCAGGCCGGAGGACTTGGAATACAGATTAAGAAATATCGAACGGGAACCCTTGTCGCCGTGTCTGGGCCTCCACCAACTCCCCTGAAGTGCGAGAAAATCTCGAACGAGAGCGCCACTCGTGAGTTCGGGGGTCTCTCTGGCAAGGGCCTCTGCGAATACATCTTGATGAAGTATCGAGCGAGAGCCCTTGTCGTCGCAGTTGGTCCTCCACCAATTTGACAGAATTGCGAGAACGTCTCCAGCGAGAGCGCTGTTCCTGACTTCGGGGGCCTTCATGGCCAGGGGCTATTGGAGTAAATCGTGAGGGATTATCGAGCAGGAGCCCTTGTCGTCGTGGCTGGGCCTCCGCCAACGTGACTGAATTTGGAGGAAAGCTCGAGCGAGAGCGCAGTTCCCGAGTTCGGGGGCCTCTCTGGCCAGGGTGTCTCGGGGTGAATTGTGAGGGAGTATTGAGCGGGCGCCGTTGTCGTAGCCAGGCCTCCAAGGGCACACTTTTACACTCAAGCCAATGCTCTAATGGGAGCGTCGTTTTCAGAGAAAATGCAGCCGGCGTGGAGGCGAGAGCGCGCGGAACCGTTTCCGGAGATCAACAATACGTATTCTCGAGAAGTATTCGACGAAAATTAAGACGATGACGCAGGGCCCGTCCATTTCTTCTGCAGAGGTTGCCAGAGGCGATCCTGGCCAAAAGGTGCCCTCAGCTTTCGCACCACTCTGGGCCCCCTTGGGGCCCTCCAGGGGTGCCATATGGCCCGCCTGAGCCTCCCCACGAGAGCCGGGGTCACCCTTCTCTTCTTCGGGAGCGGCCAGGAGAGGCTGATGACTAGGGCAGGGCTCGTTTCGATTCCTCCGATTCGACTTTTCCCGACTCGGCTGCTGATTTCCGCCGATCAGGTTCATTTCGATCGCCGATCCGACTCATCGATCCGTTTCTGGGCTCTCCTGCTACGGACGGGAGGGGTATCATGGTGGGGGCTATGCTAGCTCCTTGGATGTCCTTGCCCCCTACGTCTTTCAACACGTCCTCTGGCCTCCCCCTCGTTCGCACACACGGCTGGGGCCATGATCTGCGAATCCCCCTTTTGGACGCCGCGGAGGTCTTCCTTCCTCCCGTTCCTCGCCCCCTCCTTGTCCCGTCACCGCCCTTGCCTGCGAGCCCACCAGCACATGCCAGCAGGGAGGGGGGGGGAGGGGGCAGACGAGGGCGTTCTTCGAATAGCCAAGGGCAGCAATCCGCGCGACGTGCTTGGGGCGGCGCTGGCCCCCAAGGCGAGCCCCACCCCAAACCCCCCCCGGGATGTCCCACTACTACTAGTATTATTACTACTACTACTACTACTACTACTACTACTGCTACTGCTGCTGCTGCTGCTGCTGCTGCTGCTGCTACTACTACTACTACTACTACTACTACTACTACTACTACTCCGGCGGCTACTACCGCTACAACTACCGCTACTACTACTTTTACTACAACAACTACTACTACTACTACTACTACTACTACTACTGCTGCTGCTGCTGCTGCTGCTGCTGCTGCTGCTGCTGCTGCTGCTACTACTACTACTACTACTACTACTACTCCGGCGGCTACTACCGCTGCTACTACCGCTACTACTACTTTTACTACAACTACTACTACTACTACTACTACTACTACTACTACTACTACTACTACTACTACTACTACTACTACTACTACTACTACTACTACTACTACTATTATCACTACTACTGCTACTACTACTACTACTAGGCAACGGACCGGCCTCCAGGCCGGGGCCGGTCCGAACGGACCGGCCTCCAGGCCGGGGGTTTTCAGACGGTTGCCCTTAAGGTGGTCCATGGAGTTTTCTGGCGGGAAACGAAATCCGACAAAAGATATATTGAGACGCCCACGTATGTGTTGCGCAGCTTGCGTCTTGCTGCGCAACACATATGTGGGCAATGGCGGGATCCGGCCTGAAGGCCGGACCGTGGACCCCCTGGCCTGGAGGCCGGTCCGTGGACTCCGTGGCCTGGAGGCTGGTCCGTGGGGCTGGGTGGGAGGAGACAAAGAAAGGGAAGGAGGAGGAGGAGAGGGAAAGGGAGAAGGAGGTGGAGGAGATGATGCCATGCAAGTCTCCTCGATCTTTGATCTTCGAATTTCGATATTTGATCTTCGAACAATGCTTGATCTTTGATCTTCCGACCCCCATCTCCACCCTCTCCAACCCTCTCCTACCCTTCCTCTCCCCTCGTCCGCGTCCCGCTCTCATCTTTCTCCTTCTCATCATCATAATCATCATCAGCACCATCATTCATCATCATCGTCATCATCATCATCCTCATCATCACCATCGTCATCATCATCATCATCATCATCGACATGATGGTCATCATCATGACCATTAACGTGGTCCTCGTCACCGTCATCGTCGTCATCATTACCATCGTCAGCATATTCGCCGTCATCGCGTTTGCCATCATCAGCATCATCGCGTCATCATCATCATCATCATCAGCAGCAGCAGCAGCATCATCAACTTCATCATCATCATCAACTTTATCATCATCATCATCATCATCATCATCATCATCATGATCATGATCATCATCATCATCATCATCATCATCATCATCATCATCATCATCATGCTCCGACTTTGTCGTGAGACCAGAGGGGGCCACCTTCGCTGGAGCTGTAGCTGACGCTCCCTGTGGGGCAGCATCCTCGTGAGAGGTGCGGCGAAATTTGGCCAGAACCAGAGACATTCACCCTCGCTGGAGCTGTAGTTGGAGCTCCGTGTAGGGCGCGCTCCTCGTGAGGGGTGGTCCGTGGGGCTGGGCGGGGGGAGACGAGGGAATGGGAGGAGGAGGAGGAGAGGGAAAGGGAGAAGAAGCTGGAGGAGGACGAGGAGAATAGGGGCACGATCCTCGTGAAGAAGCAGCGCAGAGCGGCGTGGAACAAGAGAGGATCACCCTCCCTGGAGCTGTAGCTGACATTCCCTGTGGAGCACGACTCTTATGAGGGGTACGGCGAAGTTGGCGTGGAACAAGAGACGCTCACCCTTGCTGGAGCTGCAGCTGGAGCTCCCTGTGCGACCCGATCCTCGTGAGGGGTGCGCCGAGATGGGCGTGGAACCAGAGTGGGTCACCCTCGCTGGTGCTATAGCTGGAGCACCCTGTAGGGCGCGATCCTCGTGAGGGGTGCGCCGACATGGGC
>CAUYUJ010005747.1:197500-217500 GCA_963575745.1 Prorocentrum cordatum | reverse complement strand
CCCCCCCCCCTCTGGGGCTCTTGGGACGCTCTTGGGCCGATCTTGGGCGCTCGTGGGGTCGCCGGGAGGGCTCCTTTTGAGCCTCTCTTGGGCCATATGGAGGCCCCAACAGCGCATCATGAGCGACACGGCGAGAATGCTGTTGTCCTTGACTCGCGGACAGAGGGCGGAACGGCACGGCCGCCGGCGCCGATCTAGCCGGTGGCAGCTGCGCGATGCGGCGCGCAGCCAAAGAGGCGAAATCTGCCTCGCCGCCCCCCGCGAGGCGCAGGCTCCCGAGGAGGAGCAGGGCCTGCCCACGCGCCCGCAAGCGGCCTTGCCGCCCCGGGCACGCGCAGCCCATCGTGACCGCCACGGTCTCGGCGCTGCCGCCGCGGCGGAGGCAGCACACCCGGCCGGGCCCCTGCGCGAAGGCGTGGGGCCACCACGGGCGCTCTGCGAAGAAGGCGACGAGCATGGCCCCTGCGCTGACGGGGTCGTCGCCGTCGTGTCGGCGCGGCCGAGCAGCCAGCGGCGCGGGGCCGGCTGGGGCGGACGCAGGGCGAGCCCGACCCCGCGGCGGACCGTGCTCCAGATGTGCCGGCCGTAACGCTGACGCACTAACGCAACAGCCAGGGCCGCTGCCTGGGCAGCGGCCTGCACCCGCTGCGCCGCCTCCAACACTTCGGGCTCCCTCCGGCGGGCAAGCACGACCTCGCGCGGCGGGACCCGCTGCGCAGCCGCGGCGCCAGCGTTGCCGTCGGCCGCGGCGTTGCCAAAGCGGTCCGGCTCGCTCACCCCATGGCGCCGCGCCTCCGCCGGGGTCTTGCGCCTGGCTCGTAGCCGCCCGCTCCGCAAAGCACTTGAGAGCAGCTGCCACAGGTCGGCGTGCTCCCAGTCCCGCGTGTCGGCGCCGGCCTCCAGCTGCGGGCAGGCCCGCACGACGTACTGGCTGTCCTGGGCGAGGTCCATTGGGCCGCCGCACCGCGGCAGTGACTTCGGCCCGCTGCCCGGCCTGCGGCCCGTCACAGGGCCGGCGAGGTTGGGGCCCCGAGACCGTGGACACGCAGGCACCATGCGGCTCGCGCAAGCAGTGGGTCGGCGGGGTGGAGGCATGCCGCATCACTCCACACCGTGCGGCGGGGAGCGTCGGGCTGCTGCTTGGCCTGGGGCGGGAGATGCGGGTGTGCGCTCGCGCCGGCCTCCGCGAGGTCAGCGAATAGCGGCGGCATCGCTAGCACCCCTGTCAACGCGACGCCAGCTGGCAGCAGCTGCCCGAGGGCCTGGGCGTCGTTCGGCAGCGTCTCCGACCGTGGCGCTGCAGCAAGGGCGGTGCGCCGCGAACCCTCCCACGCTGGGCACCGCCAAAGGCGAAGCTCGTGGTCTTCAGGAGCCAGCCCACAGTGCGGGCACATGCCAGCGTCGCCCTTCCACTTCACCGCAATGGCCTCGGTCACGATGCTGCCGCACGTGACGCTGCGCAGTGCCCTGGCAGCCTCGGGCGCAAGCGCGAAACGAAACGCACTGATTGGGCCGCATTGATTTGGCACGATTGATGCGGCATTTCACGGCGAGAATGCACATATTACTGATTCCCCGCAGGTTTTTACAGATGTTGGCCTCTCTTGGGGGCCTCTTGGGCCGTCTTGGGGTCATCTTGGGTTATGATGCTCTGACCGAGTGAATGTCGAGTACCAGGGAAGTACCAACATTGGAGGGTTTTCTCGTGTCGGTCCCTTCGCCAGCGTGGCGGGCAGACACTGTTTCGATCTTTTCTGGGTGCTCGAAATTATTTTCGGGATGCGGTCCTTGAGTAGGCTGGGAACAGCATCGATATTGGGCCGTCTGGGGCCTCTTGTGACGATCGTGGAGGTCGTTGGGGCTGTCTTGGAGCGTCGGAAACCAGAAAAGGTGAGAAAACTAAAATATCTCCAACACGTCAAGCAAACCAATGCTCGGGCACCTCGGGGCCCCCGTGGCGGGCCTCTTGCAGCTCTCCTCGGACATCTTGGAGGCCTCTTCGGCATTGTTGGGGCCCTTTTGGGTGTCTTGAAGCGCTGCCGGACGGCCTTGGATACCTCTTGGGCCCTCTTGTGCAGTTCTTGGGGCTGTTTCGGCCCATCGTAGGGATACTCGGGCCTTTGGGAAAAAAGTAGCGAGAGGAAGCCGGGGAACGCGCGGGAGCGCCCGTAAGATTTGAGAGTTCGGGGTTCCCTGCCCCGGGTTAGATTAAGCGCAGTCTTGAAGAGAGAGCACAGAACTCTCGGTGCCTGGAGAGCACTCCACTTCGTGCCTCGAGGCACGGTGGCGGACACTAAGCCTTTGCAGACAAGCTGCTCGGGGCAAAACTGACATCTGGATCCTCGGGCCCCGATCGGCGGCGAGCGAGGGGGGCTCCTCCTCCTCCTCCTCCTCCTCCTCCTCCTCCTCCTCCTCCTCCTCCTCCTCCTCCTCCTCCTCCTCCTCCTCCTCCTCCAAGTGAAAAGGGGCGGGCCTTTTCTGAAGGCTCAGAAGCCCCGTGGACTTCTGATCGGTTTTCTAAGCCTTCCCATCAGACACCGAGCACCTCCCGGAAGGCTGGAGGGCGTCTGAGAAGCCCCGCCGGCTCCAAGAAAGGCCTCCTCATTTTCGCGCCCCCCCTCGCTCGCCGCCTACTCGAACTTCGACGGCGATCCTCGACCATCCTCGAGCCCCGATGGCGGCGGCGGCGGCCACGACCCTCATCGAACCGCGACGCTGATCTTCGAGGCACAGACGGGCATATATCAGGAGGAGAGAAAACACACAGACTTAATCAATCGTCGATTCCCCAGAAAACATGGGAAAATATGGGCAGTGGGGGGAAGACATACACCCAGAAAATATGGGAAAATCTCGTGAATCTGGTTATTTGTGTCTACTTATTTGTGTGTCCCAGGGGCCCTTCAATAGAGTCCTTGCAGACACGCTGCTTGCTCAGAAACTGGAACTCGGATCCTCGGGCGTCGATCGCCAGCGAGCCAGGTGGCGGGCCTTCCCAGAAGGCTCGGAGGTCCACCGGCCTGCTCAGTACTCTTCTGGGCCCTCCCCGAAGACGCCGAGCACCTGTGGGAAGACCAGAGGGCTTCCGAGAAACCCCGCCGCCTGCCGAGAAGGCCCTCTCTTTCTCCTTTCCCCCTCCGCTCGCCGCGGACTCGAACCTCGACGGCGGCCCTCGAGCCTTCCTTCTGTGCTTCTTTACAAGCGTGGGGGGGCACCCCTCCGACGGGGGTCAACCTCGCCTCGTCGTCGCGCCGCAACGGGGGTCAGAGCGCCTTCGGCGCGCGGTGGCTGCCCGCGACAGGGGTCGATGCGGGGCTGTCGGCGGGGGCGACGCCCCCCCCGACGCTTATTAAGAAAATCGGAGTAGCCGCCGACGCAACACGGTTTTCTAGACGTTTCGTCGTCCCGCAGGGTGGGAAGCTGGGGCGACCCTGCCCCGAGCCCCCTGGCCGACCCCAGACGACGCGGTGCACACATCGAGCCTTGTGATGCTCCAACCTGCTTTCAAGTCGGGCATGTCCCTCTACAGGAGGAATCTTCCTGAAGAAGTAAAGAATCAGATGGGATTGTGTTGTGTTTATTATTTGAACTAAACAAAAAAAAAACCGGCGGCGGCGGCGCTCACGACGACTACGACGACACCTCGACGGCGGCGGCGGCGGCCTCGACCCGAGGCGGAGCCGGCCGTTGGGCTGGGCGCGGCTTTGGGCCTGCCGATGGGGCCCGCGGCCGTCGACTGGGCCGGGGACGGGAGCCTTGAGACGGGGGTCAACGCAAGCGGGGGTCCGTCAGAGCAGAGCCAGGAGTGCACTGACCCGGGCCTGGGCGCGGAATCTTGCAGGATCCTGCAAAGCCGGGCTGGCCCGGGTTTGGGTTGGCCCCGGTCGGCAGATCCCCGAGGGGGACGGGCGGGCAGGGCGGGCCTCGGTCGGGGTGCAGCAAGGAACCACAGCCACAGCAAAGTGGGATTTGTCCGGGGGGGGCCCTCGGGGAAGAGCCCACCGGCCTCTACCTGAACATGTTGCCTGTCAAGCAGTGGGGAGGCGTCCTGGCTTGCCTGTAGGCCCACGAAAGAATGTTGTGAGCACCTCTTGTGGTCTGTGCGGAATGTTCTCAGAACATGTTTGCTTGAGATTGTTTGGTTTTAATGCCGGGGTACAGCAATCACGCCCACAATTAAGTGGATTTCTCGGGAGGGCACATCGGGGAAGAACCCACCGACCTCGACATGAGCATTTTGTTTGTGGATGTGGTCGATGTGGCCGTCCTGGGGCGCCACGTCGACCACAACAAGCACTAGACTGGCTTCGGTATTCTGGCGACTGCTTGCATGCGCAGGGCATCCCCCAGGATGTGTCCTCGCTGCGGTTGAAGTCGCTTGCTGACCCACAATCGTGAGTTACGATGTTCAAGCCCGTGTCAGCCTTCAGCATCCAGGTCACCCGCGCGAAGATAATCGCGCTTCGCGCGTCGCGGCCCGGGCCAGAGCGGTTGCCCTTCTCCAAGGGGGGTGGGCGAGGGCGCGAATGTAAGCGCGCATCGCGGGGCGTTTGGGCGCGAAGTTAGGTGACCTCGGATCATCAAAGCTGTCCGCAATGCGAACGCAGCGATGGTTATGATCTTGACGATGAGGATATGCGGAGGGAAGAGGCAGGGACGGGAGGAGGGAACAGGAGGGGGAGGGGGAGGGGGAGAGGAGTGGAGAAGAGGACGCGGGGCGCTGTCTCTTCAAAACGGCACAGGATGATTGGGAACTAAGATCGCGCCCCATAGGCGCCTGGGGTGTCGGCGGAGCACTCGACGCGTCGGCAAGGGCGGGCGGAGCACGGGTGCGGGAGGCTAGAACTGCCCCCGGCGGCATGCTTCTCGAGCACGCCTGGGATCTGGACCTCCCAGATGGGGGGGGAGGAGGAGGAGGAGGAGGAGGAGGAGGAGGAGGAGGAGGAGGAGGAGGAGGCGGAGGAGGAGGAGGAGGAGGAGGAGGAAGAGAAGGAGTCTTTCGGCGGTAGTCTAGGCCGCCCCGATGGGGTCGGAGTGGATGGGGTCGGAGGATCGCGCTGCATCGCCGATGCATCGGCGATGCAGCCCGATGTGGAAGTCGATGATCTCCACGCCGACGGTGCTACTACTTCGCCGACGTCGCCGGTGTATCGCTGGTGCGGCTCGATCCTCCGACCCCATCTAGGAGGCCTCTATGGGATGACCTGGCTTCCGTGCTTTCAGCTGTATTCGTAGCCGCCAGAGCCAAATGAGCGACGCAATGGAAAGGGATTCGACTGCGCGGACATTCGCGCGTGAGCTGTCCGCGTCAGGTTGCGCGTGCGCGCCCTCGTCTCCCTCGTGGCTTGCCGCGCTGGTGGCCCGCGTAAACCACCGCGTAAGGTCGCTGTGTCATCTCGCGTGAGACCCGATTTTGATCGTCGCTCATGTGGAATGCCGCAGCCCCCCCCCCGTTTCACGAATCTCAGGAGCCAAAGAAGGACGTACACGCACACGAATCCACAATGGTTTCGAAACTACGCATTGTGCCAACGTTCGTATCGCGCGGCCAGTCTCGCCGATTGGGGGACCTCACTCATGTACGTGGGTGGGCGCGTACGGTAGGTTCGCGTCGTGTCGACAAGCGGCGTCCCCAGCGCGGGCGTTCAAGGTTGAACGCCGCCGGCGACCCAGAATCGGTCGATGTTGAACGATCGGACGTTTGGTAAATTGCCGATCGCTCAAGGTTGAACGACCCTTGCAGTGTCAGGATCACACGCCATGGTCGACACGACACAAACTTACCGTACGTCTATCGTGGGCTCCCTCCCTATGCATCAAGCAGTGGCGAAGCGTCTCGGCTCGCCTAATGACCCATCAAACCATACTCTAGGGACCTTTTGCGGTTAGCACGAAATGTTCATAGAACATTTATGGCTGTGGAAGTTTTGTTTCAGCACATTGGGACATTGTTTTTGGTATTCGAACAGCTTGGTGTTCTGAGCACATGCCGTGGTAGGCCTACAGGAATGCCGGGACGGTCTGTTCCTGCTCAAATGAAGCCCCCATTTGCGACGCCCCGCCGGGCCGACGATGCTCCGCTCCTCTCCGCTCCGCTGCCCCTCCCCCGCCCCCCCCGTAATGTTGGTACCTTTGTGTAGATGGCTTGTGTGTAAGGGTGAGATGTAAGACTGCCACCATCATCCGCACCATCCAATTCTACATCATACTCATCATCTTCATCATCATCGTCGTCATCATCATTATCAGCAGCATCATCGTCATCATCATCATCGTCATCATCGTCATCGTCATCATCTCCATCATCATCAGCATCATCGTCGTCCGTAGCCATTTTGGCTCAAGTACGAAACGTGCGGCCTGGTGCTTAGTGCTTGGTCGTAGTTGAGGGCCTGGCTCGAGGCTTTTTGCTTCAGGAGGCTCCGATAAAACTAGTTTTATCCTGTGTGCGAGCTCCCCCACTCCTTGCTTCTCCGATCATCAGATCCAGCTGTGGCGAGTGCCTCAGAGATTGGTAAAATGCTGCAGGACCACCTCGCTGCTACATCAAAGTTGATGGATGATCGGATGCCTGGGCTCAGTGCGACTGTGGCGCTCCAAGGTCAGTCATTCAAGGAGATGACGACTCGTTTCGATCAGATCCAGGAGGCTCAGAAGGCAACGGATGCGAGGATGGATGCGTTGGAACAGGCTCATCAGATGGCAATGTCTCGCAGTCCCCTCTCTCACGCAGTGCAGTCTGGCAAACGTCGCGGGATCGATGGTGGGTCGGTTGGGGATAGCTCAACGTCGGCAGGTGGTGGAGGAGGCTCGTCTGTTGCGAGTGTTGAAGATGCTCATAGGCTGTTCATCCTCGGGTTTCAGGGTCGTCTCATGGCTTCGACTCGAGAGCGCGGTCAATGAAATTGTACCGAAGTGTGCGACAACGGAAGCAGTGGGTCTCATTCGGGTGCGTGCGTATGACCTGCACAAGAGGGTTACCCTCGATTTCCCGTCCCCCGCCAGGGCCTCTGACTGCTTGGACAATTACAGGAAGTTGAGTGGGAGCTACTCGATCCCCACCCCCCGCAACCCTTCCGAAATCTGGCCTCTTCGTGTTCGCCGGAATCTCTCTCCTCAGCATTGGCTTCTCGTTCTTCTTTAAGATGGTAAGGTTCGTGCCGCAGTCCGGGAAGAACTGAGCATGCAAGGTCCCCAGGCTAATTCCAATGGGATCGGAGGCGATGTCTTCGGTCTTCGCTCGAGGGAGGGCCCAGTCCCGTTGTTCCATTTGTCTTGCTGCCCCAGAAGCAGGATGCAAGTCACATTAAAGCCGATGATGTTGGCTTGAAGGCCCTTTGCCTTGATCCTGCCCCCCTTCGTCGGAAGTTCCAGGATGCGTTCGAGGCGGCCCCCGCGCGCCCCTTTTGGTTTGGAGCCTGACAGGCTAGATACAGTTTTCAGTCAGTTCAGTTTTGTCTCCGGGCCCCTCACTTTCTCAGGGCCAGCTCGAGGCCGTCACTCTTGATCGGGAGATTGTGTTTAATCCCTCCTCCAGTTCGAGCCCTGGGTCCAGCTCGTCCTCTAACTCTTATGTTTCTGACTCCACAGCAGCGGTGTCTCGTGGTCGCTGTTTGAAATGTCTCTGCCCTTTGCCCCTCCTTCCTGTTCTTGTTCTGTTCTCACTTGGAGCTCTAGCGGATTCTTCGCTTCCCTCTCCGCTACCTCTCTGCGCGCGTCTCGTCGATGCAAGAAGATGCCGGCATACTCTCGGTATTCAAGCATTCTCTGCCTACGAGAAACTCATGGTACAGCTGGTGGCGCGCAGGCTATTCAGCGTGATTTACGGAATTGGACAGTGGGTTTCCGGGCCACTTTTCTGACATTGTTGGTGGTGTTCTTACTATTATCTCTCCATATCTTTGCTCTTTCTTCACGGGCACTGGGCACTGCAAGGTTGACGACGGACGCATCCTTCTAACCAAATGCACTGGCCCCCCTGGTTCTCTTTGGGTTATTAATGTTCATCTTCCTACCTCTGGGGGGCCCACCTGGGCCTTCAATCGCGCCCTTCGGCGAATCCAGGATTGTCTCCGAGGTGCTGGGAATGCTATGATTTTGATCGGAGGAGACTTCAACTTTGCTCTGGAGGAGGATGGGTGGCAGTGTGGCGATGGCTCTGGGTGGCGCCCTGGGGATCGGCATTGACGCGCCTCGTTCTGTCGGCACTTTCCGCATTGGACTGAAATTCGCCAGCCCGACCCCGCCCGAAGGGGAGTGCTGAATAATGCACTGGTCCATGTGAGCCGTTTTGACCGTCTCTATCTCGCCAATCCATCTGCTGCGATTGTTGATCTCTCGGTCTCCTGCTCTGTGATTGGACAGGCGATGTGCGCTGGCAACGCATCGGATCACACCCCCGCGCTTGCGACTTTTCGGGGGCTTCTTCCAACGGACTTTCTGAAGATCCCATTGTGGGCGGGGTCTGGCCACATGCTTCACGCGGAGCTTTCATTTCTCTTGGGAGACATGGATCGGTCGGCGCCGATGGGAGATCAAGTCAGCCTCGTGAAGCAGTGCACGTGGGAGGCTGCCACACAAACGCGTCGACGCATGAAACGAACGCTGGCAGTTTAGGCCGATGAAGGGATCCTCTTCGCACTTGCAGCGTTGCGAGGAGTGCGAGCGGGGCGTTTGCTGCGTGTCAGCGACGCAGTGCAGCGTCATCCTGCTCTCGCTCCTTGCTTCGACCTCACGTCTGGCATCTGTCACTCATTGCCTTCTCTTTGCGACCGCAGTCAGACGCTGCAGAACTCTCGCATGTTGGAACTTGAAAGGGCAGCGGACCAGGAGGCTGAGCCTGACACGAAGGCTCGCATGCGATCGAGGTTGCAACGACGTGAGGAACTATGGAGGCCACTTCAGAAGAGGGTCTCGTTGGGAAACAGATTAGGCTCGGATGGGAACCCACGTGCGTCCTCCGAGGAGGCCGGCGAGGCTCCAGCGGTCCACTGGGGGTCAGTTTTTTTGGGGGCATGAGTGTGATGTGGATCCCTGGGCCGATCTGGGAACTCATGTCGCTCCTGTTCCTGAACTGTCTGATGATCAGTGGCATCTGGATTTTGATTATTGTGAGGAACTCGTTCGCGGGCGTAAAGACTCTATGCCTGGGCCAGACGGCATTGCGTATTCGTGCTGGAAGTCTTCCATCCCCATTGCAGTATTATACGATCCAGAGTCACCTCATGGACCATCGCGGCGCGGATCTCCCGGTGAGCGCGCGTGAAATGTTAGTGGCGTTTCTTGCGCGAGGGGACCGTCCATCTGATCTCGCCTCGTCTCCCTCTCGCTCTCCCGGCGCATGCCGACCGCTAGCGATGGCAGACGCTAGCTGTAATATTATGTCCCTGGCTTTCTCTTGGATTAGAACTCGCGGCCCGCGAGACCGCGTCAAAAGCTCGGGCGCGCCTCAAGGGGCGCTCGATGGCCGATCAGATTCTGGGCGCTGAAGTCTGGGGGCTTCAGCAGTCTATTCTGGGAAGGGATCTGGCCTGCATGATGTTCGCGGACTTCGCTGCTGCTTTTCCGAGCATCGCTATTTCCTGGCCCCTTCGGGTCCTGGTTCTGATGCAAGTCCATTATGGGGTCGTTGGTTTCTTCGAGTTGCTTTACTTCTTGAGAATTTGGGGCGCGTCTGCTTCGGTGGGAAGCGGCGCGGGGGCATTATGTTTGCTGGTGGGTTCGCCAAGGGGGCCCATCCAGTATGTTACTATTTGCGTTGGCTCTTGATCATTGCATACGTTGGGTCAGCTCACGCCGTCCACGAATGACACTCGCGCATGCTGATGATCTTTGGATTGCGCTGCGCGATGTTATCCTCGAGCTTCCTCTTCTGCGACCGCGGCTGCAGAGTATAGATGATGCGACTGGTCTCTCTCTCTCTCTCTCTCTCTCTCTCTCTCTGAATATAAGGAAGTGTATGCTTGTGCATTGTGGGCGGCATCTTACACCGCGCATGATTCGGCACGCGCGGCGTCTCTTGGAGTCTCTGGGGCCTGGGGCATCGCTGATTCAGCTTGCGCGGCGCGCGCGTTACTTGGGGATCCAAAATGGGCCTGGAGGGCATGTGCATGCGTGGCACGTAGCACTTCAGAAGTACCGCCAGCGCTGCGTTGAGATTCGTCGTCTTCGGCTTGGGCTTGCACTTACGATTCGTACGTATGCTATCATCGCTGCCTCGCTGCTTCGTTGCGTGATGCAGTTCCACCCGCTCTCCCGTGCTTTTCGGCAATGCGAGCAGAATGTGCACCAAAAACTCATTGCTGGTCCGCGCTTCTCGTTCAATCGCTTGATGTGTGCACGTCTTCGAGACCTGGGGATCAGTCTGGAATTCCCTGATCTGGAGTTAGTGAGTATTGCGACACAGGTTCGGCTTGCGCACCACTCTTCTGCTTTCTTCACATTGCGGCTATTGCTTGGGGACCCAGTTATGCAAGACGACCACCGTCCAGGGCGCATTAGATTCCCGCGGTGGCAACACTCGTTTGCTCGAGCGCTGGCCTCGACCTGGTCTGATCACATCTCTCGATGCTCGGCATTTCTGCAGGGTAAGGGTGCCCAAAGAAAGCCGTTCAATCGTCTGCGTGCCGGCCCCGCCCCGAACTCCTCCAACCGATGCCTGCAGATGCGGGTTGTTCGGTGGCTCCCATGGGTTTCGGCGTCTCAGACTTCAGGTGTCATTCAGGCTACCCATAAGGTTACCAAAGATAGTTCTCTGTATCTGGGTCATGCTGTTCTGCGGATGCTATCTCGAGGTGTCTGCACCTGTGCTCGCTTCCACCGTGGCCCTGAACGATGCTGCTGGAATTGTGGAAACCCTGGCGCTTCATATTCTATGGAGCATTATGCAGTCTGTCCTGAATTTCGTCGACTGAGTCGAGCTTTCGCCCCTTGTCGCCTGCCGTTGTTTAGCGAAGAGTCCTGGCTCCGTCGTTTTACCCTTATTGCCCCTCCCCCGTTCCCGAGTTTGAAACTGCGGTGTGTCTCACTCCCTGACGGCTTCTTGTTTGTTCAAGCTAGTGTTCGAGGGGGCTCCCGTCTCCCGGCTAAAGGCCTCTTTGAAGCTCGAATTCGTCTTCACTGTCGGAGGCGCCCTTAAGTTCAGGATGCTTGGTCGCGTGTCCAAGATTCTGCTCATTGGAGGTGATGGCGAGTCCGTCGATTCTCTTTGTGTGCCAGCCTCTCTGCCTCTCTCTGCACGGTTTGCTGCCGCGCGCTGCTTGGCATCGAGAGCGGGATGGTGGTTCTCGATCCGAGGTTCCCCGAAAGCCTCTCTCTGCTCGGCCCGCTCTCTGGACTTGAGCTGGGAATGTGTTCGAGTCAGTCTTTCTTCTGCGGACGGCACGGGGCTCGGCACATCCTGTGCAAGCCAGGGCGTGCACAGCCATGCTCTCCGCTGGCCTTTTCTGTCGCACCTGCCGGCCGCAGGTTTCCGATGACGCACAGCGAGGCGCCCGCTCTCTCTCGCCTTGCGCCGGATGCGTCCCTTGGCCGAGGGGCCTTGAGTGACCTTGGCTAACGGCCACTGGCATAATTGTTGATCTAGTGTCCCTTTCTTCCCTCCTTCCAATGTTAGGTCTCTCTTTCCCTCTCTCTCTCTCTCTCTCTTTCTCTTTCTCTCTCTCTCTCTCTCTCTTACGGAGCTCGAACACAGCATTTCTTAAGTACGGACCCAGATTGTACCAAAGACCTATGGACTGCGTTGTTTTGTCTATTCCCGCCGTCATCGGTCCCGTGGGAAAAAACGTCATCAGCATCATCGTCGTCATCATCGTCATCATCCCCATCATCGCCACCATCGTCATCAACATCGCTGGCATGGTCGTCGTCGTCGCCACCGTCTTTGTCATCATCAACATCGACATCAACAACCTCATCATCATCGTCAGCGTCATCACCGTCATCATCGTCGTCGTCGTCATCATCAGCATCATCAGCATTATAACCATCGTCGTCCGCATCATCGTCACCGTTATCGTCATCGTCATCGCCATCATCCCTCCCCCCCGCGGCGGGCGCGGGCAGGGCGTCGGCAGCGAGCCCGCCGCCGCGCAGGAACGGGGGGTGGGGTCGGAGACCGGCAGGTTGTCAGAGACCGGCAGGTTGTCCACCCCGCGGGGGCGATCTCGGGGGCGGTCAGCCAGGCCTGGAGGGGGTCCGGGCATCTCAGATCCAGGAGGAGGAGGAGGAGGAGGAGGAGGCGGAGGAGGAGGAGGAGGAGGAGGTCGACGACGACAGGAAGGGGGGGGGGAAGAAGAGAAGGAGCAGGAGAGGAGGAGGAGGAGGAGGAGGAGGAGGAGGAGGAGGAGGAGGAGGAGGAGGGGCAGGGAGGAGGGAGGAGGGAGGAGGGAGGAGGGAGGAGGGAGGAGGGAGGAGGAGGAGGAGGAGGAGGAGGAGGAGGAGGAGGAGGAGGAGGAGGAAAAGGAGGAGGAGGAGGAGGAGGAGGAGGAGGTGGAGGAGGAGGAGGAGGAATTGGAGGAGGAGGAGGAGGAGGAGGAGGAGGAGGAGGAGGAGGAAAGGAGGAGGAGGAGGAGGACAGGAGGATGACAGGAGGAGGAGGAGGAGGAGGAGGTGGAGACTTTCGGCGGTAGTCTAGGCCGCCCCGATGGGGTCTGAGCAGATGAGGTCAGAGGATCGCGTCGCATCGCCGATGCATCGGCGATGCGGCCCGATGGGGGAACCCGATTTTCTCCGCGCCGATGGCGCCGATGCATTGGCGACGCGCTGCGATCCTCCGATGCCATTTTCCCGGACCCCATCTAGGAGGCCTCCAGGCCAAAATCAGGGAAACGTAAGGCTAGGGTACGCCAGAGTTCGGGTTCGCTCGAGCCCGCCCTGGATTTTGGCGGTCCTCTTTTCGCGCCGGATGCTTGCAGCGGGAGTTCGCGTCAAATTTCAGATTCGGTCTCGTAATTCCCAACCATCCTGTGGTGTTCGGCCCTCGTTTTGAAGAGACAGCGCTCCGCGTCTCCTCCTCTCCTCCTCTCCTCCTCCTCCTCCCCCTCCTCCTCCACCTCCTCCCTTGCAGTCGGAGCGAGGCGAAATCCCCTACGAGGGTGCTCGACACGAGCGAAATGGGCACAGAATGAATGGGTACAAACATGATTTCCCTTTCATTTTGAACAGGATTCGTTGTCGTTGCCGCCTCGGGTTGTTGCTGGGCGTCGTACCTACCCATGCCAGGCGTCCAAGCTCCAGTTGACGAACGGGTCAGAATCGGCAGCGCCCGCGGTCGCGGGCGTGGGGGAGGAGTTGTTGGCGGTTGAGTCCCGCCGAAAGGACGCCGAAAGGCGGTTGGTGGTGGCGCTTGGTGGCCTCGACAGGTGGCCGTCGCGAGAGAGTTGACGGCCAAGTCTTTTGCACCAAGAGTCACGGAGCGCGTTCCACTACTCGCAAAGTGCCTATTCGCAAACGTCAGGAAAAAACACGTGTCTGCTTCGAAGCAGTTGAGCGTAGATCCCCCGCGGCGCATGTGGATGGCCCAATCCTTTCAGCAAGAGTGAGTTGACGGCCCAAGCGCCAGGTAGAGTACACGGGGGCCAGCCGTCGTGGCGTCCAGGCTCGCCTCCAGACCAGCCGCCCGGGCATCAGCATCGTTTAATCGATCCCTATCCCTTTCTCCATCCCCGTCCAGATCCCCACCATCCCACCACCCCAGTTGCAAGGGCTCCCTCGAGGGCGCGAAGTTATTCGCGCTTCGCGCTTCGCGGTCCTCGTTCCTCCTCCCCCTCCTCCTCGTCCTCCTCTTCTCCCTTTGGGGGGGCGGCGCGAGAGCGCGAAGTTATTCGCGCTTCGCGCTTCGCGGAGCGCGAAGCGCGAAGTTGGGAGCCCTAGAGTTGCGGCAGTGCCACTCGAAACCCGAAGGGAGCAGCCTGTATCCCTATCTGGGGGGGGATTCATCGGCCAGTGGGGCCCAGGCCACGCCCTTGGGGATGGGGGGTCGGCTAAACGATGCTCACGGGCAGGATCGCCACCCACCAGACCACCCCAGCCCAACCCGAAGGCCTCCATATTAGACCTCCGCTCCTCGTGGGAGGCCACTGAGAAGCGCGCGTGGAGCGGGTATAGCAAGGACCCCAGGTAAGGGGACCCGGTTAGAGGCTTGTGTTTTTTCGGGTCCAGCGATAACCTGGGTTATCGGGCTTGCCCCCCCCCCCCCCCCCAGGATAACCTACTCTTGCCGGCTGTGCAGGTCCGGGGTGGGGGGCGCGGGCATATGCAGGGCTGCCCACAGCTCGAAGGTTAGGTTATCGGCGGGCCCCCTCTCCCCCTGGATAACCCGGGTTATCGCCGATTCAAAAAAACGGTCTCTTAGTAGTAGGGCCCTGGAGCATCTAAATGGCCAGAATCACCAAACCAGGACTGCCGTAGCTGGTGTTTTTTGGGGGAGTGTCGGCAGTTCCGGTGAGTGGAATGGGCGGGGGGGGCGTCCCCCAGTCCACATCACTAAACCAGGTCCCACTAACCCCTGTTCTGCCAACCCCCGAGTGGAGCCCTTCCCCCTCCCCCCCGATCCCGAAATTTGAGTCTTCGGGGATGGATTCACAATTCTTGACCTGGTCATCGTGCCGGGCTGCCATTTCTTACGTTTTGTTGGACGTTGAGCCCGTGTCTGAGCTGGGCGTTGCTCCGTTCTGTTTTTCCCTGTTCCTTCGGCGCGGCCCGCCCTAGCTTTGCCCGGCTTTCGACCTGCTTCGCGAGCCCGCGTACCAAAAAAACGTATCCCCGCCAGCCTATCCAGAAACGATATACCCATGAGAGTTGACGGCTTCTTGGCGGCCTCCTAGGGAGACTCCGTGGCCATCTCGAGTTGTCTTGGAGCGGTCTTGGGGCCTCTTGGGGCATCTTGGGAACCATCTTGAGCCAGCTTGGACTATCTTGAGCCATCTTGGAGGTCATCTTGGGCTCTCTGAGGCCGCTTGGGGGCCACTCGGGGGCCTCTGGGGGGCCTCTCGGCGGCCTCTTGGAGCCCTCGTGGGGCCTCTTGGGACGCTCGTGGGACCCCTCGAGGGCCTCTTGGGGCCATATTGGAGGCGGTCAGTCAAAAGAGGGGGGGTGCTCGATGTTCGTCCCCCCTCGGGGGCCACGATCCTCGAAAAGGGTGTCAAACATTGACCCTCCCACTGGCCGAAAAAGGGGCCTCCCACATCTGGCGGCACTTCCCAGAAACCCTCAAGGATGGGAAGGGGAGGTATCCCCTCCCCGAAGGGAAGAGGGGTTGTGGAAGAAGAAAGAGTCCCTCCTTAGACCATGGAGGAGGAGGAGGAGGAGGAGGAGGAGGGGGAGGAGGAGGAGGAGGAGGAGGAGGAGGTTGAGGTTGAGGTGGAGGAGGAGGAGGAGGAGGAGGAGGAGAGGAGGAGGAGGAGGAGGAGGAGGAGGAGGAGGAGGACGGAGGAGGAGGAGGAGGAGGAGGAGGAGGAGGAGGAGGAGGTTGAGGTTGAGGTTGAGAAGGAGGAGGAGGAGGAGGAGGAGGAGGGGAGGAGGAGGAGGAGGAGGAGTGTCGCCCAGAGGGCTGGTGGGACTGCGCGGAGCGGGCGTGGGAGGGCCGCGAGCAGCCGCAGAGCAGGGCGAGCAAAAGGGGGTGTCGAGGGCCCTCGGGGGGGCGAGGAGCGCGCCGGCGGCCTCGGGCAGAGGGGGGGGGGAGATTTGATCGGCGACTAGAAATGGTACGGTTACGCCGGGGTGTGTTTTGCGATCGACACTGCTGGGGCCCGGGGAGCACGACACTCAGAGGAGGAACAGGTACCCATACCTCTACCCCCTCGCCCGTTTTCCCTTTTTTGGGCATCCTGGGAGGCCCTCGTCGCCACCGCTGGATTCGCCTCGAAATGCTGGTCAGAACGCACCCGGGGAGAGATCCGGGGAGAAGCCGTATCGGTACCTTATGGTTTCCCCAGACACTGTCATCGCTGGGCCTCCTCGGGGCGGGTCGGAGAGATGAGGCTCTGTCGAGGTCCCCGCCCGCCCCCCATGCAGGGTGCCCCTCAGGGTGCTGGTTGCAAGCCGCACCCTTTGCCAGCCACGCCCTTCGGAGTCGCCGACTTGAGTCGAAGGACAAAAAAGCCAGAAACATCAACTTTTGGCGCTCCGCGCTGGAGGCGCCGATGGGGGGGCCTAGCGGCCCAGCGCAGATCCAAGAAATCCGCGCGGAGCGCCAAAAGTTTATGTTTATGGTGTTTTTTCATTTTCTGTTGAGACAAGGGTCAATGCAAACGGGGATCAGCCAGAGCGCTGGATCTTGCAGAATCCTGCAGGGCCAGGTTCGCATTGGCCCGGGCTTGGGTGCAGGATCCTGCAGGATCTCCCAGGATCCTTCGCATTGACCCGTGCTTGGATGCAGGATCTTGCAGGATCCTGAAAGGCCATACTGACCCGGGTCTTGATTGACCCGGGTAAGAAGATCCCCGAGGGGGTTAGGTGCGCAGCCCCGGCCGAAGAACAAGCAGAGGCAGCCAACCTGACGTCGGGCATGCCCCTCTACAGGAGGAATGTTCAAAAGTAATAGAAAACAGTCTGGGGATGATTCCTCTATCATTTGTAGATTGTAGACTATTGTAAGGTATTTCAAACAATAGGTGTCGTCCAAAGCCTGCCTGTCGGAGGACATGCCCGACCTAAAGCTAATTAATTAACCACACTTACTAGGAGCTCCGCGCGAAATGTTGGACGGGGCTCGGACGAGGATAAATCAGTTCCAGAGCGTTCCAGAAGGCTCTCCTCCTCCTCCTCCTCCTCCTACTCCTCCGCTTCCTCCTCTCCTCTCCTCTCCTCTCCACGGGCGGGGTTCGGACGAGCATAAATCCGTTCCAGACCGTTCTGGAACGCGCTCAGAGCGTTCTGGAACGCTCTGAGAAGGCCGCGGCGCCCGAGACATCTTCCCTAGCCGCCAGGTCTCGGAGATTCTCGATGTATCCTCACCCTTTTTTATCCTCGTCTTGGTTTCGTCTCAAAATTTGCGGAGGTGACGATAGGGCCGAATAGCCCAGGGGCGGGAATTACGCGCATTCGCCCGGGAGCCTCGCCGAAGGCATGGGCCACTGGCGCCGAAGCCATGGACCACCGAGTGCCTCGCCGAAGGGTATGGGCCTCGGGCACCGCGGGGACGGTGCGCAGCCCGGTCGAAGAACAAATAGATGCAGCCACCACAAGTTTTAGGAGTAAGCCGGTCTATCATTCTCGACGTAGTTTGTAGTTTTCAGCGCAGCAGTGGAAAGATGTGGAGAAGAGGTGTCGTTTCGGCGCGTGTGAGGATACGGCGAGCGCTCCAGTTTCTCAGGGTTGCGGCCCATTCTGCCCATCTCCCCGGGGACGCGTTCCTGCGCGACGGAGGCGGCTTGCTTACTCGCGCGTACGGGGAGCTCCGCGCGGCGACTCCAGCACGGACACTACTCTGGGTATCTTGATAAGCGTGAGGGGGTACCTCCCCGCCAGGGGTCAACCTCTCCGCGTCGTCGCGTCGCGACGGGGGTCGGAGCGCATTCGGCGCGCGGTGGCGATATTGGGCCGTGGGCGGGGGTGAGCCCCCTCCGACGCTTATCAAGAAACTCGGAGTAGGGCTTCGCGTCAAGGGGGGAACGACTGGCGGGGCAGCGCGGGCAGCAGAAAAGGGGCCCTCTTGGGGCCCCGCAAGATGCCCCCCTCTGGGGTCCAACAGGAGGCATGTGGGGCCGAGGAGTGCCCCTGGCTTCCCCTCCACTCATCGTCCCCTGGTTCACCACCTACCAAACCACCCCAACCCAACCCGAAGGCTCAGATTTACCCTCGATTTCCAGTGGGGGGGGATTCGAGAAACATCGAAAAAACACGTATGGAACCCTTACCCCCCCCAACCCGAAATTCGGGTCTTCGGGTTGGGTTGGGGTGGTCTGGTAGGTAGTCACTGGTAACGCGACGCCCAGGACCCCGGCGCGCTCCGCGCGCCGGGGAGGGCGGCCCGGCGCCGATCTCCATCCGTTCCGCGGAGGCATCGGAGGAGCGATGGTCGAGCCTCGAGTTGTCCCTCTATCCTCAGAGCCCCGAATCATCAGGGGTAACTCGGGTCAGGGATAACTCGGGTTCGTTTTTCGGGAATCCAAACCCGAGTTACCCCGGACCCGAGTTATCCCGGATAACTCGGGCGTCCAGAGCCCCGAATCATCAGGGGTAACTCGGGTCAGGGCTAACTCGGGTTCCTTTCTCGGGAATCCAAACCCGAGTTACCCCGGACCCGAGTTATCCCGGATAACTCGGGCGCCCAATATCCAGTCTCGGGGGGGGAACGTTCGGGGGGCCTAGGGCATACGCCCCAGGCGATGCTTCAGACAACCTCACGTTTTCGGCCAGGGTCTCGATACTTCTTGTAATGTTTCAATGCAAATCCTGAGATTTTGATTTGATGTCTGTTTTTTTCTGCAAATTTTGAGACTATGACTTTCTTAACCCATGATTTCTCAAGCATTTCGCAGGGAATAGGCTCGGGGGACGCATCGATCGATCGCCCATGAATCGCCGATAGGGGCCCGACGCCCCACCCCCGCCACGGAACGCGTGGAATCGCCATCGGGGGCCCATCGGCGATGTGACGCAGGCCTCAAGTCGATGCTTCTCCCCTGTGCTGAAGTCGGGCGTGTCCATCTGCAGGGGGCATTTTCAAACATGGTCAAACCATAGTCTGGGGATGATCATGTGAATATGTGTTGACCATTCCTGATATTTCCTCCAAAATCCGCCTGTAGGAGGACACGCCCGACCTAACTCTGCGCCCGTCCCCCCCTCGCGCTCCCCTCGGCCAGGGGAGGACGAACAGGGCTTGCTGGCGCAGGCCCCGAGCATTGGGTCCTTGCACTCTCGGTGTGCAGCCGCTGTGGTGCCATCGGTGCATGGTGCAGCCCATGTGCTGCAACCTATGTCTTCCCCCTCTGGGCCAGTCCCCCCCCCCCTCACCCCCTCATCTCGGCGGCGAGCCCAGGGTCGGGTACAGCCAGGACCGCAGGTACGGGGACCCGGTTGGCAGTGGGGCCCCAAAGAGCCCCTTAGTGGGCCAGAATCACGAAGCCAGGTCTGCCGTAGCTGGTGTTTTTTCGGGTGACGGCAGTTCCGTATGGTGCAACCTATTCTAAGTTTCTTGATGAGCGTCGGGGGGGCGTCACCCCCGCCGACAGCCCCACATCGACCCCCGTCGCGGGTAGCCACCGCGCGCCGGAGGCGCTCCGACCCCCGTCGCGGCGCGACGACGAGGCGAGGTTGACCCACATCGGGGGGGTGCCCCCCACGCTCATCAAGAAAGCCAAGGTATTTGCTGCAACCTATGTTTCCCCCTCTGGGCCAGTCCCCCCTCCATCGCCCCCTCATCTCGGCGGCGAGCCCACGGGAGGAAGTGAAAGGGAGCAGGTGTTCTTACGGTGTGAGAGGGATAGGGAGGGGGAAGTGAGAGGGAGCAGCGAGAGGGAGCAGTGATGGTGAGCAGGTGTTCTCAGAAAGGCGGCGGGGCTTCTCAGAAGCCTCGCCTTCTCAGAAGCCTCACCGCACTCTGAGATGGCCTGCCCCCTCGCACACCCCTCCCTGGGCTCGCACCTGATCGTCCCCCACCCCGGCGCGCACCTTCTCGTTCCCCCTGGGCTCTCTCCCCCCTGCCCCCCCCCCCCCCCCCCCCTGGGCGCGCACGTTATCGTTCCCCCTTCTTGCCAAGAGTGTCCTTCACCCCAGGGTGTGCCCAGCATTTTTGAGGAGGCCACCAATGCCCGGAGCACCCCTCGCGAGGCCCAGGAGGCCCCGCGGGGTTCCGGAATGTCTCGGGAAGCTGTTGTTCCCATACACTGTCATACCTTTAATGTAGAGGAGCGAAACATTCTGCATGAACATACACTTCCGAAGCTCCGGAGGCCCCCCTAGCGGCCCCTCCATGCATGAACATCGGGACCCCCCTGGCGGCGCTGGTATGAGTGCGTCATGATCGTTGTGCATTGCAATTATCAATGGGGTGT
>CAUYUJ010005747.1:132500-195000 GCA_963575745.1 Prorocentrum cordatum | reverse complement strand
AAGGATGAGAAGGTGGATGAGAAGGAGGGGAGGTGGATGAGTAGGAGGAGGATGAGAAGGAGGAGGACGCGGAGGATGAGGAGAAGGAGGAGGAGGAGGAGCAGGAGGAGGAGGAAGCGGAGGAGGAGGAGGAGGAGAAGGATGAGGAGGAGGAGGAGGAGGAAAAGGAGTAGGAGTAGGAGTAGGAGAGGAGTAGGAGTAGGAGTCAAGCTAGCCAGCTCGAGCGAGTCAAGCATGGCATGCCCAGTCCCACCCGCCCTCCCACAACATAAGAAGCAAAGCTGGCACAACTGGGGGCCGAAGTCACACCGGCCAGCCGGTTTGGTACAGCTGATGCGGCCGCGATGGCGGTTGCCGACGGGAACTGGCGAGCGCTTGTTGAATGCCGCGCGCACATTGCCAGACGAATCGAGAATGGCCCGGTACACCGCAGGAAGCCAGAGGTGGCCGTGTCGAGAACGGCCCGGTAAGCCGGGTCTCATTCCTGCCATGCATTTTGCAACGTGGACGACAGGACGTCCATGCGACGGTGCCAATGACGGCGACGACTCTAGAAGGATTTGAGCATGCGCTCGCGGCGACGCGCGCGCATGTCGCCCGCATGGTATTTTTTGCACAGGATTCGCGGCCTGGGTGCATGACAGAGCATCGCGAGTGCACCGCGCGATGGCGTGAAATCGCTGGATTTGACCGAATTCTTAAGATTCCTATGGTTTTCCTGTGATTTCAGCAAGAGAGCCCGGGCAGGAAATGTGTAGAATTTTTTTGTGAAAAAACATTGGGTTTTTGATGTTTTTATGTTGAAATGCTTGCAAACACACGGTGTTCGGTAGGATTCTGACATGAACGCGCGCGTGTGCTCTTTGTTGTATTTTTTGCAATTGATTATCGCCGTGGACGACAGGACGTCCATGTCGAGAGGGAAAAAATAAGAAACATGTTGATTTTGTATTGTTTTTTACAGGTTAGGATGGGACCACCCGGATGGGGCCCCTATCTGCCGGCCTGAGGGGGGGGGTAGGAGTATATTCTAATAAGGAATAAGGATAGGAGGAGGAGGAGGAGGAGGAGGAGGAGGAGGAGGAGGAGGAGGAGGAGGAGGAGGAGGAGGAGGAGGAGGAGGAGGAGAGGGAGGAGGAGGAGCAGGGGATGAGGAGGAGGAGGAGGAGGGGGGGCGGGGTGGGAGGAAGAGGAAGAGCTGGAGGAGGAGGGGGAGAGTAGGAGGAGGAGAAGGAGGAGGAGAAGAAAGGGGAGGAGGAGGAAGAGGTGGAGGAGGTGGGGGAGGAGAAGGAGGGAGGAGGAGGACGACGAGGAGGAGGGGGGGAGCTGGAGGAGGAGGAGGAGGAAAAGGAGGAGGAGGAGGCGCATCGTTGCCCTCGGGGTGAACTGAAATCCGCCAAGCCGTTGCTTGCGGCGCCGGTTCTGGGGCGTTGGTTTGTTGCTTTGGTGGGTTCTGGGGCTGCACCCCGTGCGGAGCTGGCTGGCCTTCTCAGGTCCATCGGGGACCTAGCGTTTTGAGGGTGGGTAACCTCCCAGGAGGAGGAGGAGGAGGAGGAGGAGGAGGAGGAGGAGGAAGAGCAGGAGGAGGAGGAGGAGGAGGAGGAGGAGGAGGATTTTTTGACATCAACATCCAAGGTGAGAGCCCGCCCAGACAATTAGGGCAGGCAGGCTGGCCAGAGCCAGCAAAATTCTAACACCTGCAAAGAGAGGAAAGGCGGAAAGCCACATGGACATTTCCAGCTGGCTGGAGGTTTCCCCCAGGCGTTAGTCAGAACTGGAGTCGCCCTCATCCCGATGCGGCAGCTTCGAGACGAAAAAGGCCTCCGCCTTCAACTCCTGAAGAGTGGGCGAGGCCTCCTGCGACACGTGGCCAGTGGCCTGAGACAGAGACGGCGGGTCCCTCGGTGGACCACTCGCCGCAGCCAGGAGACGTCGTGCGATGGCAGCACGGCGTCTCTCTCGCGCTTCCTCCTCCTCCGGGGCCGACGTGGGGGGAGGCTCAGACGACGGGGCGGGGACCTCCTCCTCCGCGTCTGGGACAAAACCAAAAGAATGCCTTCCCCAGGGGCCACGCTCCACTGTGATCTCTGGGCGCTTGGGGTGCCGTCCTCTGCGGATGAGACCCCAATTATTGTAAAAAGTAGACCTGGTCGGTCCCACGCACCTCCCACCCAGTCCAGCAACTCTGCCATGAGACGAGTAGCAGAAGCACTTCGTGCACACAACCAACGAGGCCTGATCAGAGCACGACAACGTAAGGCAAGAGTGGCCCCTTCTTCCAAACGCACCAGCTTCGAGCCCCGAGATCGGCTGACACAGAGGAGCACACGGGGGCGGGCCGTCGGTGGGAGATCGACTGACTCTGCCACAGGCCGTGCATTTCCAAAACCCTGGGGAGGAAGCCAACTGCACAATCTGAATAATCGTCCACTGGCACCTAGTAGACGTCGAATTCACAGCAAATGAGACCGTCGGCTTAGTCCAAGAAGCTTCACTGAGGTCGAGGCGCGGCCAGCTAGGAAGCACTTTCGCCGCTAGCTGACACACAGCACGAGACAATTTGATGTCGGGATCCAACCTATCTCGGTCCTCCGCAGAAGGCTGCGGGTGACCTAGGTATCCTTCACCGCCAGAAGCTTTTTTTAGCACCGACATCTGCATAATGATTCCCAAAGCGGCACATCTTATCGAATTCGGAGGTCCATTCATCGAGAGACGGATGCGCTTTAACTTTGTGGAGGGCGTTCACCTTCCACATTTCATGCAACAGAGACAACGAGAAACCATTGTAGCAACGTTTTGGCGACAGCTGATTTTTGGGTTGCAAGTTGCAAAGAAAAGTGATCCTTGACCAGCTGCGCGCCAGTGCAAAACTCCGACGGAACATTAGTGAAAAGGACTGCTTGGCAGAAGGCGGCGAATTCTCCTGCCGGAGCTGTCTGCGGGTGCGACGGCGGCACGGGGCCGCACATCATGGCCCGCAAGTCGCCCGACTGGTCAACAACTGCGAAGCACCATCCAGCACGTGAAAGCTCACGAACCACATGCTTTGAGGCGCTCCCGTCAGTGAAAACGCGCCCGCTGAAATCAAAACTCTGGGGGTCCTGGGGGAGCCCTTCAGGAGCAAAGAATGCGCCAGAGGGCTCCCCCGAGGGCTTGGGAAAATAGCCCCCAGGGCCCCAGGGTGCGCAAAAGAACCGAAACGCGAACGCACACTGTCAGGCTCTCTGGATGACTTCTGGCTCCACGAGGCCCCCCCGAAGCTCCTGGACGTCTGGGCACCTGCAGACCCACAGGCGGTGGTGGAGGGTGTCGGGGGCGGTTCCACACTTGTCGCACATAGCGCTGACATCGTACCCGAGGTCTTTGGCTTTTTGACGAGTCCACGCAGCGTTAGTGGCAGCAGCCCTGATGCAGCCCTTCTCGAAGGCCGAGAACCTTTTGCTACGCAGACAATGTTTAACCACGTCGAAGCACAGACGATGAGGAACATCCCACTTAGCCCCAGCATCCCACTCCAATCCTCGAAAAACAGCAGCCCGAAGGTGGAGGCGCATGAGCTGGGGAGAGATGAGGGTCAGGGAGAGGATCGCCCCTTGGTCCGCAACAAAGGTGGCGAAGTCCCTCATCGCCCAGGAGATCCTCTCCAGGGACTTGCGCATGGCGGCGACGGGGCCTCCAACAGCACGCCATGAGCAAGATTCTTTAAGAAAAACACCTTCCCAAGCCAGCCTCAGCTCCCTGAAACTAAGAGCCTTTAAAGGCCCGAACTTGGGCGCACCAAACTTCCTTGTGCCATCGCAAAATTGGGGCAACAGAACCGATCCAAGCGGGCCCCCCTTCAAGATGAGACAAGACCGTCAGGGGGCGTTGGCCTGCTGAGGGTGTGACGGTGCTCGCCGCCGAGCGGCGCAGGTGGAGGAGCTCGTGGCCCGTGACCCCGCGCACCTCGCTGCCGTAGAGCACACCTGGGAGAGGTCCTGCCGTGAAGACCCTCAGAGTGCGTCGAGATCCTAGGGCGGATCGAAGTTTGCCAACGCGGCGGGCGCGCTTCTTAAAGAGCCGAAGTCGGGACTTGAGTTTCACTCCCCTCCCCTTAATCCTGAAGCTCTTCCCCCCCGTGTCATCAATGCCCAAGTTGACAGAACTGTCCGCAATGGGACCCGTGAACTTAGCTCCAAGAGCAGCCTGAATGGCTCGGCCCACGGCCGCCGAAGAACAGACAAGGCTAGATTTGTCCTGCGCAACCTTCCCCCCTATACCTTCGACGATGGCCTCATGAAGCTGCGGGGCTCCCTCCACAATAGCACCGACCACCTCACAGAGGGCACCAACAGCCGATCACCCCGCATCATCAATGTACAGGGCCAAGTCGCAGCAAGGGCGGAGAACGATCCTATCCAGGGCTTCAATGCTGTTCACCCGGATGAGGGTAGTGGCGAGGGAACATCCCGCCACAATCCCCGAGGAGACAAACCAAGGACCGTCCAAACACCCTCCGAGGGAAAGGGAACCAGGGGCCCGATAGGCCCTGACCGCCAATCTGGCCATGGCGACGGGGAAGTTCAACCTTAAGCACTGCGCCAGCAATCGATCAAGGTCGATCAACTCATAGTATTTATACATGTCCCAGAGGAGAGTGGCAGCATGCTCCTTCCTGGAGACTCAACTGTCACTCTTGACACTTTGGCGCCACACAACGTCAGCAGCCCCTTGAAACTTACCAGCGGCAAAGTAGGGCCGAGCATGCTCTCCTTCCTACTTTTCCGCCAACCCCCTTCTCGCTCTCCCCCGCAAGCGATGCAGGCTCATGAAAATGTCGATGGGCCTGAAACCTCCCGTCGGTTTGCCGAGCAACGCCAAAACAGTGGCACCCAGTTGGGCAGGCAACATACTAGAGATTTCCATAACCTGGAGGATCAAACACAACGCCGAAATCCCAGGACCCGAAAAATCATACTGAAGTGTCTCATGTGGAATCCATCAATCCCAACCGCAGAGCTCGCCTTGTACCTACGAGAGAGATTGATGATCCCCTGGGGATCTATAGGAGGAAGGTCGGGAGCTGGTTGGAAATCCTTCACCTGTCCAGTTGAAGGTGGAGCGGAGGTCGCTCTCCATAAAACAGTGAACTTGCTCCACTCCGCGGCGAGCAGCGAGAGCGGGTCGCTGACCACGCAACCATGAGCAGACAGAGTAGAAGTCGGCTTCCACGGCTGGGGCTCAGCCGTGACCATGTGCGCACGCTTAGCTCCCTGGTCAATGTTTTCCCTAAGCCAGCTACGCCAGGAAGCTAAGCTGCTGGTCATAGCTGTTGCCTCGGCAGTGGCAACCTCACCTGAGACCTGCACCGCCAGGAAACTGGCATGATCAGCGCTGCCCTTGAAATTGCAAGCAGTAAGACCTGCGGCCAGGGACTGCAGAGTGTCGAGGTAGCGTCTGTCGTGCCCTAAGTGATCAAGCACAAACTGGGGGGGGGGGGGGGGGACAGGACCAGACGTTCGAGGGCACGCAGGTTGGGAGGGGGAAGATCGTCCGACCAGGCCCCCTGAGAACCAATGAATACCCTGCAGTCCAGGACCCGATTGTTAACCCAGCGCACAGCATAGAGGGCAGGATGGCGATGTTCGTCCTTGTCACGGCGAAAAACTGGTTGCCAAACAGGCTGCGGCGACTTGCCTCTCGCACCCCAGAAGGGCAGAGAGGTCTGCGTGGCCTCGGCCACTTCGCATTCAGCCATATTGGCCCAGAGCTTGTAAGCTAAATCTAACCTACGTTGAGCTTCAACCCCTTTACCCTTCCGAGCGACATCCACCGTGCCCCCCAGGAAACCAAGAACCGCATCCCCAGAAGGGGGTTCACGGGTGGGCCCAATGGCTTGCTGTTTGGGAAGCAGAGGGGGCTTGCGAAATTCCAAAACTTGCATCTGGGCGGGGTTAGGAAACAACTCCAGATCCACAGGGCTGTGTGGGGACAGGGGGGAGTTGTTATTGACAGCCACCTGTTTAACGACCTTGCTGATGCCCGACGACACGACGAAGTAGCCAAAGACTTTGAGGCCTCCCTGACTCCGAAGGGTGAAGCAACCGTCGGCGGGGATGATAAGCTGGCCCTTAAACTCTTGCACGAACATACTGCGGCTGATGTCCTCTGGGGTCATGTTGAAGCCCCCACCTATGATAGCGGGAAGGTCCGCGTGAGAAACGCTGGCTCCAAACTGCGCCAGCAGCTCGACATTGCGCTCGGAAAGACCCTCCACGTCGTGAAGGTAGACGGACGCCACTAGGATACGAAGCCCCCCTGGAACGACCACAACCGCTGCGCCTGCACGATGAGGGGCGATGACGAACCCCGAAGAGAGAGTGCGCATGCCCAGGTAGGAGCGGACGAGGACGGCGATGCCCCCCGACGTGCCACCTCCAGGCCCAGGAGCTGCAGGCGCCCAACAGGACTTCCATCCACGCCGAAAGAGCCACTGGGAAGCTGAAGCAATATCTTCCTCCTCGATGAGGTGATGCTCCTGAACCAAAAGAACGCGCGCCTTGACTCTGCTGAGCCACTTGTGCTTCAAAGAAAGCCAGCCAGTGATATTGCACGTCTGGACAACAAGTGAGAAATCCTACACTGGTGGCGCAGGCGGGGGGTGCACACCCGCACCCTCAGAACTGAAGAAAATATCCTGGCTTAAAAGGGGGGTCTCCCCCCCCGAACGATGCAGTAAGAGCGCCGCGCTCTGCTGCACGTCAGGAAGGAGGCTTCTGGCGGGCGGCGGTGCCGACGGCAGGAGCTGGAGCCAGAGGAGTGCCAGGAGCACTCGCTCCACCACCCTCAGCAGGCGAACCCCCAGCTCCTGCAGCGGCTGCCGCTGCCTCACTCTCCCCCGACTTGATACGCTTGGTCGCGGATTGGAGGTAGTCCGCGACTCTTTTCCTGGCTTCCTCGGAAATCTCCTCTCCTCGAATGAAAGCCTGGAAAGCTGACTCGTCCTCAGATGAGACCTGAGGCATCTCAACATCTGCAGACTCAGACACCCCACCCTCCCCACCCCCGCCCGCGTTAGTAGCAGGCTCAGCGGAAACAGGCGCGGCAAAAGTCTCACAGGCTGGCTTGAGCTTTGCCCAGGCCTCACGTATGGAACCCAGGTCGCCACCCTCGAGGACGTCGTTGAAGGTCGCCATCTGGTCGGACAGGTCTCTGGCAGGATCGTCAGCAGCGAGGAGGCGGACTTTGGCAGCAAGATCTTTATACCGAGCACGAATCTGGACCTGCTGCACCTCCGCCTCTGCCTTCTGCTCCTGGAGCCTGGCAAGCTTGTCCTGGCACTCGGAAATCTGCTTGTCCAATGAAGCCACGAACTTCTCATTCTTGGAAAGCGAATCTTGAACGTCACGATGCTGCTGCAAAAGAGGGAGCGAGTCCTTGACCGATTCGGCCGAAGACTTGACACACGTAGCCGTCTTCTGGATACTTGCAGCGAGCGCGTCACGCTCTGGGAATTCTTCTTTGAAGTGTTCCATGAGCAGGGCCATCTGGGCAAGCATGGCTGCCGGAGTACGGGGCGGCGCGAGGGCACCTCCTTTGCCACCCTCATTCCCACCTTTCCCACCACCCTTCTTGCCCTTGGCCCCCTTCTTGTCCCAACTGTCAGCCTTGGGCGGACCGTGCTGCCATTGACCACCAGGCTGACGAGCAGCAATAGGGTCAACAGGAACCACTTGACGAATGGGAGCCCAACAGTTCGCACACCATTTGTACCACGGCTTGTTGCACTTGATCGCGCCACACGCCGTACACTTTGCCCCACCATCGCCTGGGGCCATGGGACAACTCTGGAGAAAGAGGGAGACCCTGGCAGCGGGGCGCCGCCACCAGGGAGGAAAGACGTCGGACTGAACAGTCCTAGCTCTGCCGCGGACTAGCGGTATCCGTGAAAGCCAATGCGGGCTCAGCCCGCCAAACCAAAAAACTTGAGCCAAAATGGCTACGGAGGAGGAGGAGGAGGAGGAGGAGGAGGGAGGGATGACTACAGGAGGGAGGGAGGGAGGGAGGGAGGGAGGGAAGGAGGAGGGGGGGGGCTTCTCGCGGCAGGCCCACGGCTCGGGAGTCCCAAGTTTGTGCGGTGACCAGTCAGTGGTCACGAGCGGGGGCAGCATCCGCATCCGCGCGGTTGCGGTCTGGACTCCAGGGCGCGATGCCGCGGGCACGCGGTCGCGCGAATGCGTTCAGCGCGGGATTTTTTAGAAATAATGTCCCGTGTGGGGGGAGGCTCGTTGCAATATCGCGATTTTGGAAGTCCCAAGGCTGCGCGGTGACCACACTTTTGGGTGAGTCAGCGGGGATTGACCTCGAATCATCAGAGGGAGGGGAGCTTCTCGTGGCACGGCCACGATTCGAGAGTCACAAGGCCTTACCTGCTCCGATGTCCCGCCACTCTAATTCCAAAAGCTCAAGGCCAAAATTCCCATACACTCCGAAATTTCAGGTGGGTGATCGGGGAGCTTATATTCGTTTCCCGGTGGGGCCTCCCCGAGGTTTCCCGAATTTCGGCGTCCCCCAGTAATTCGCAGCGAGCGGTTTTCTCCAATGAATCGTATTTCTTGGACGGGGCGCGGGGCAGTTGTAAGGAGGCGGCCCGGACCTCCCTGGAACATCTGTAGAAATTAGTCCTCGCAAGGAATGCCATTGATGGTTGCCCAGTGTTTCCACTGGGAAAACCCACGCTGCATCCTTGGAGACAGCACCCCGGAACCTCCAGAACCTGCGGCGCCGCCACGAATTGGCATTATTTGTTGGGGGACTTGTTTCCAATTGGCAATGGCACTTCCCATTTTTGGCGAGCGGGGCCAGAAACTTCCGACTTTCGACCCCAAGACGAATTACACGACCGTTTCCAAGGAATCCCGCGGATCTCGATTTTCTGGATTAGTTGATCATTGAATTTCAAGAGTTACTGGTGTGGACATCAAAGAGAAGACATCGTAGCAGGTATGCCCATGGATGTACGGTGACCACGCCGTCCGGTGAGTCAGTGGTCACGAGCGGGGGACATATCCGCATCTGCGCCCTCGCTATCTGGATTTCGTGGCGCGATTCCGCAGATACGCGGTTGCACGGAAACGCTCCGCGAGGGCATCCGCGAAAATAAATCCGTATCCGCCTGGTCGCGGCCCAGGGGCCCGGCCCGCGAGGTTGCTGATACGGATTTGGTTCGATTGCGGTCGCCGAGGTAAATATTGTGCGGTGCCGAACCGTGTTGTGATATTTTTGTGGTATTCGAGGCCATCGCATGGTATGTCACCGCACTGATGTATGATTTCCACAGAATGAGGGGCCACGAAGAGGTTCGATGATCACCGATGTTTTGTAGTTGTAACTTTGGCGCCTCCAGGATATGGTCGCAACGCTTGGATTTGCCTCGAAGTTCTGGCCCCAACGCACCGAGGACATACCCAGGGGTGGACTTGTTCGACTCATCCCTGGACTACTGGGGGGGGTGCGGTTCGATGGAGTGTTTTTTTTGGCTTCGGCTTCCAGTGGCCCATGTCGGGCCCAGGGATTATCGGACATGGACCCATGACCGAACAAAAGGTGTCCCCAGGGACGGGGTCGGGAGCCTAGAATTAAGTCGGGCCTGTCCCTCTACGGAAGGAATATTCAAAGATAGTCAGGAATCAATGTGGGGACGATGGTTCTGCATTTTTGTTTGGCTATTTTGGTGCATTTCTTGAATATTCCTGATTTGTCGCCCAAAATCCGCCTGTAGGGGGACAGGCCCGACCCAACCCCAGGGAGGGGGTTGGGAGAGCCTAGGGGCATGTGCACTTCGCAAAGCTCTGCTTCGGGGCGAGGGGCGGAGCGTGATGCCTCGGGAGGGCACACAGACCCAGTTCATCGTCGATTCCCAGGAAGATGTGGGAGCATATGGGACGTGTGGGGGAAGACAAAAACCTAGAACATACGGGAACTATGTCAAGGGAGGACAAGCCACCCAGACCAGGCAATTGGCTTTTACTACAGCCCTGGGCGTTTACTAAACAGCCCTGCCCTGGTTGAATATTTATTTGGGCGCATTTACTACTTTGCTTCGCGTGTCTGGGTGGTTATTATGGGGGTGGATGTTCTGCCCTCTAGTCTGGGGGATCCTGGGATTTGTGTATGTATTGATGTGTCCCTGGGCCCCTTGGATGACCACGAGTGGAATCGAACATATCTGATGCGTCAGTTAGTCAAGGGAGGAAATGCCTTCCTTCACCCGACAATTGGCGTCTACTGAACGGCCCTGGGCCTTTGCTGAACAGCCCTGCCCTGTTCGATTCCTCTCCTGGGTGCGTTCACTCCATGGCTTCGCCTGTCGGGGTGCAGATCATGAGGGTGGATCTGTTGCTCTCTGGAAGCCTCGGGAAGGCGGTGGAAGCCCCTGGAAGCTCTCTGTTGACTGGGGCCCCTGGAAGCTCTTCTGCAGCCTCTGGAAGCCCGGAAGTCTTTGCGGGGCCTCCTTGGAAGTCCCTGGACGCCCCTGGAAGCTCTCTGTGGGGAGCCCCCCCCAGGGAGGCCTCTGTGAGGGCCCCTGGCAGCCCCTCCCGAGGCCCCTCCCGCGGGCCTCCCCGGCAGGGAGCGCCGAGGCGCCTCGGGAGGGCAGCAGCGCCCCCCGAGAGGAGCCGCGGCCGCCGGGCCTGCCGCCCGCGCGGAGGGCCGCCCTCTCCCGGGGAGGGCCGCCGGGCTCCGCGCCCGCCCGGGGGGCCCGCGCGGAGGCCCGCCCCGGTCGTCGTTGTCCTCTTCCGCCGCCTCGTCCTCCTCCTCGCCCTCCTCGGCGTCCTCCTCGGCGTCGTCCTCCTCGTCCTCCTCCTCGTCCTCGTCCTCCTTTACCTCTTCGTCCTCCTGCTTTTCTTCTTCCTCCTCCTCCTCCTCCTCCTCCTCCTCTTCCTGCTCCCTCCTCCTTGTCGTCCTCCTCCTCCTCCTCGTTATCGTCCTCCTCCTCGTCCTCCTCCTCCTCCTCCTCCTTCTCCTCCTCCACCCCACGGTCGGGAGGCGCATTGTAGTCGACTAGACGTTGGAGTGTCATTTCGCTTGAGTGGCCTTATTGGTGCGGGCCCAGCTGGTGTTTCCCCGATCGTTGAGCGAGAGGCGTCAGCAGCGGCTTGCGCGCTCGGGTTTGGCCGCTCCGCGCCCCCTTTTAAGTCGCGCACCAAAGTTCACTCTTGCCTAGGTCATTCTTTACGTGTAGCCGATCTAGGCTTCCCAGATGGGTTCCGAGTAGATGGGGTCGATGGATCGCGCCGCATCGCCGATGCATCGGCGATGCGGCTCGATGGGGGGCCATATCTTCTCCATGCTGGCGTCGATGATGTACCGCCGACTCCGCCGATGTATCGGCGATGCGGCGCGATCCGTAGACCCCATCTACTCGGGCCCCATTTGGGAGGCATATACGCATGCTCCGAGGCTCGCGGGCGATTTCACGCCCCCAGCCCCCTACTTCTCCACGACAAGCCGCTTAGAAAAGGAGGGGAGCTCGTTAACGCACCCCCAACGGGTGGCGGATCGGACGCACCCCGTGTCGAGGATGGACGCCCTCCTGTCCTGCATCCCCGAGTTGGGCCCCAAATTTCTGGTCCATCCGGAAGCCCCGCGACGAAGCCTGGGACAGGGGTCGAAAAACCCCTTGTCGGAGGCTGGGGTGGCCAAGAAGGGGGTGCCCAGACCCTCTCTCGTCGTGAACAAAACCACGGCGGACGGTGTTGCGCCGTGTTCGGCCTGTGTGGGGGCTCTCCTCTCTGACACGCCAGACAATTTGCCTATCGGTGCCCCCGATCAGCCCTTCGCTGGTGCAGATCGCCTCCGCCTCGCCGCCGACGGAAAGTGTGTGTGTGTGTGTGTGTGTGTGTGTGTGTGTGTGTGTGTGTGTGTGTGTGTGTGTGTGTGTGTGTGTGTGTGTGTGTGTGTGTGTGTGTGGGGGGGGGGGGGGCCCTGGCGGGCCTCGAGAACGTTACAAAAGGACTCGGGATGAAGAGCCGGACCAGGGCGATGGGTCGAGATCAACGGGGGTCAACGTCATGACCAATCCTGTCGTCGGGGGTGACAACTTTGGGGGCAACGACCCGGGGGAGAAGGCATAGGGGGGATGCATCGGCCTCGAGTGGATGCTCCATCGACGATGCATTATTGATACCAGGGCGATATACGAACGATGTACAGACGATGCATGGGGCAGTCTGCATCGACGATATGTCGACGATGCATGAGCGATGTATCGACCATTTCAGGTCGATGCATTCCCCCTACGCCTATTCCCCCCGATCGCTGCCCCTCAAGACTAGGGTCGGTGGAATATCATGGCTGGGGCCATGATATCTCCCCGATTTCATGGCGTTTCTTTGAGCATTGCGTCCCCTGGCCTACCCCTGGGCCGCGCACGTGTCGCCGTCCCACTCCTTCTCCTCCTCCGTCTCCGCCTCCTCCTCCTGCTCCTCCTCGTCCCCCTCCTCTTCCCCCTCCTCCTCCTCCTCCTCCTGATTTGCGAACCCCCCTCTGGGACGCCCCCCTCTTGCCCACGAAGCCTCCGAGGCCGGGATCTGTTCCGGAGACACGGGGGCATCCCCAAACGTTGTGTGTTGCCCACGCCGCGTGGCTCCGACCGGCAGGGAAGGGAGGGAGAGGTTCGAGGTTCTGGGCTCGAGAAGGTTTTTGTCTGGCGTCTTCTGCCCCCCGGGTTTGTGATGCTCCAACCCGCACTAGCGTTGTTCACCAGAAAGGACTTCGAGCACCAGAAAGAAGCACCGAAGTTGGAGGGCTTTCACATGCCGGGCCCTGGGAGACACTCGTCCGACACTGTTTCGACGTTGACAGCAAACCGAGCCCCAGGGCAATCAGTGAATCAGCACGCAAGGTGTCTTGGTTGTTCTCGGGGCAGGTTGATATAAAGGAAGGCGCTGCAGTAGCGCTTCCACGAGTGACTTCAGTGAATGCTGATACCCATTGGGTCAGCTTCCAAAGAACAGCGCACGCTGAGCGTGCGAGGCCTGAGCGCTTGGGGCGTAGTGCTGCTTTGCGCGGCTCTTCGTGCCTTGCGCGTCAGCGTCGCAGTGTAAGCTCTGATGAGTTGCAGCGCTGGCGCTTGTCGCCATATGTTGCTGGATTACCCGAGTAAGCGATTAATTAAGGACCCCCCCCCCCCCCTCTCCGGTGAAAGGATAACGCACCCGGCACCCGGAAGCGTTATCCTGGCACCAGGAGGGGGTATCCTTAGCTTTCCTCAGCTTTTCTCAGCTTTTTCTTAGCTTTTCTAAGCTTTTCCTTAGCTTTTCTCAGCTTTTCCTTATTCGTATTCGCATTCTTATTCTCATTACAATTCTAATTGGGATGCCACCCGAGGCGGGGCGCTGGAATTATTTATTTTCCTTCCATTTGCGCGGTGCTAATAATATCGCTTGGCGAAAACCCCCCAAATAATTATTTAATTACGGCGCGGTGCTAATGATAACGCCGGGGGGGTCCTTAATTGCTTCTCCGGGTTTCTCTGGTTGACTGTTTGAGTGCAAGACTGTTGTTTGTGGCATGCTTCGGCGTGCCAGGGCTCAGTGGTTAAGTACAAACGTGGTTGATCCTGTCAGTAGTCATATGCTTGCTTCAGAGATTAAGCCATGCATGTCTCAGTATAAGCTTCTATACGGCGAAACTGCGGATGGCTCATTCATACAGTTATAGTTTATGTGATGGTCTTTCTTTACATGGGTAACTGGGCTACTTGTAGAGCTAATACATGCGCCCAAACCCGACTTATAGGAAGGGTTGTGTTTATCAGTTACAGAACCAGCCCAGGCTCCTTCGGGTCCTTTGGTGATTTATAGTAACCGAACGAATCGCATAGCTCCGCTGGCGATGAATCATTCAAGTTTCTGACCTATCAGCTTCCGATGGTATGGTATTGGCCTACCGTGGCAATGACGGGCAACGGGGAATTAGGGTTCGATAGGTGGACCCATCCCTAATAGGATTCTATCAGAGGTGGATCCATCTGTGATAGGATTACATTCGAGGTGAGTCCATCTGTCATAGGGTTCTGTTAGAGATGGACCCATCCGCGCTAGGATTCCATTAGAGGTGGAACCATCTCTAATCGGATTCTATCAGAGGTGGATCCATCACTAATAGGCTTCCATTCGAGGCGGATCCATGTGTAATAAGGTCCTGTTAGAGGTGGACCAATCTCGAATAGCATGCCATTGGGGATGGAATCATCTCTCATAGGATTCTATTAGAGGTAGATCCATCTGTAATTGGAGCCCACTAGAGGGGTATCCATGTCTAATTGGATTCTATCAAAGGTGGATCCATCGCTAATAGGATTCTATCAGAGGTGGACCCATATGTAATGGGGTTCTTTCAGACGTGGAGTCATATGTACAAGGTTTTTATTAGAGGTGGATTCATCCGTACCAGGATTCCATTCGAGGTGGATCCATCTCTGATGTGATGCCATTAGTTGTGGACCCATCTCTAGTGGGATTCTGTTAGAGGTGGATCCATATGCCATAAGACTATATTAGAGGTGGCTCCGTCGGTAGTGGGATTGCATTCGGGGTGGATCCATTCCTAATCGGATTCTATGGAAGGTGGACCCATATGTAGTAAGATTCTCTTCGAGGTGGATACATATGTAATACAATTTTATTCGAGGTCGACCCATGCGTTTTAAGATTTTATCAGAGGTGGATGCGTCTGTCATAGGATTCCAGTCGAGGTGGGCACATCTCTAATAGGATGCCAACAGAGGCGGATCCGTGTCTAATCGGATTCCATTAGAGGTAGACCCGTATGTAGTATGATTCTATTAGAGGTGGATCCATATGTCATAGGATCCCATCCGAGGTAGATCCATTTGTAATATGATGCTATTAGACATCGATCCAGATGTAAACCGGTGCGAAACGTCATGTTTCAGGGGACTGAGACAAAACCTCCCCCCCTCCGCCCCCCCCCCCCCCCCCCCCCATATTGTTAATCCCGCGTCCATAGGATTTACATTGGAGGGGGGCGCGGAGGCCGAACTTCTTAATCCTGGGAGACGTTGCGCATCGAAGTTGCGATCATCTCATGTTGGTCAGCAACAGCAGCAAAAACGCTGAGCATGGCAATGGTGGTCTCCCCATTTCGGCTTCCGCAACCAGCGCGTGGGAGGGTTATGGGATTCTTTCTCGTCGTTCCAGTTTTGCCAAGTCACGAACGTTCGGCAGGGCCAGGGGAGTTCTACTTTCGCAGCCGTTCCTGAGCCAGGAACAGTTGGCAGGGCCATGGAGTTCGATTGGATTTTGAAGTTTTGTGTGTATATATATATATATATATATTATTTTCCGAGCAGGCAGAGCATTGGAGTTATGTGTAGCGCATCCCTCGCACGGTTCGTGGCCCCATCGCCCATTCATCGCGGAGAGTGGTTCGACTGCCCGAAACTGCCCGGAGGCGCGCTGAGTCACGATCGGACGCCCATCGCCGACGCATCGGCGATGCATCGCCGACTCCATGTCGACGCCCCCCCCCCAAAGCCCCCCCCCCCCCGCGTCGCCGCCCCTGCAGTGCGCCGCGAGCCTCAGGCCGCCGAGCGCGCCCGCGCGGTGACCCGGCAGGTCGCGGCCCTGCAAGGGGGTCGCGACCCAGAGCGCGAGCCCGATTTTGAACGAGATTCTCGAGCGCATGGCCAAGCAGAACGAGAAGATCCTCGACCAGTTGTCCATTATAGCGGGCAAGACTGCCACTGCCGAGATGCGCCGACGTCAATCGAGCGCGCGAGGCGCTGACGCAGCAAGAATGACGGCCTGCATTCTCAAGGCGGACAGCGCGTTGCGGTCGGCGAGCGCCCGGCAAGCCGCCCTGGAGATGGTCTGCGACGGCGGTTATCTCAAGAGCAGCGGGCGCGGGCGCAGCTTCAACGAGGAGGAGCAGGGGCGCGTCGAGCTGGCGGTGGCGTTGTTCTACAAGACCTACTGCGGGAAAGACCGCCCGCCCGTGCGACGCCTTCGAAAATCGCGCTGAGCCGCCCGAGAACCTCTTCTGGCTCTGGCTGAGCTTCAAGTCGAAGATGATCGAGCTTGCCAGAGAAGAAGGACATCGAGCTCGGCACCGAGGGTTCCAAGCACAGCTTCGGCCCCCACGCCGAGCGCGTCGGCAAGGCCCTCCCCGATATCCCCTGCGAGCCCCTCAATCTCCACGACGTCGCGCTGCCGATCAATGAGGGCTTCGAGCCCGTCGAGAAGATGCCCGAGGAGTTCTCCTCCGGCGCGCCAAGCGAGCAGCATTTCGAGATGACCCCCCACAAGGCCAAGCAATTCGTCAATTGGTGCCGCGACAACGGCGTGGTGCAGGGCATTGACCGCGCGGGAGCCACCGCGCAAGCGGTCGTCAAGTGGCGCTGGAGACTCAGGCGCACCACCGACATGGCCTACGAGTTCCAGCAGGAGAGCTACACGGGCAAGCGCTGCGAGCATGACTACGCAAGCATCGACAGGAAACTCCGTTTCGAGACAATGGCGCTCGACCAGCGCATCCAGATTAATTTCCCGGAGTTCGCCAATATCCACGACGCCTACAACGAGATGCCCATCCAGCGCGAGCCCGAGAAGAGCCAGGCCGACGCAAAGGCCGAGCCAGAGGCCGGCAAGTGGGCGCCGAAGGGCGCCCGAGATCCGAGCGGCGGCGAACGGCGAGCGCCTGGCGCAGGGGCGCCCCAAGCCAAGCGCCCCCTTGTTTTTCGCTGCGACGGTGCCGCGCGAGCGTTTCGAGGCGCGCGTTCGAGCCCAATCTGCTTCCAAGCTCCAAGCGAGCATTCGAGCACGCGCGAGTGGCGCTCCAATCTGCGGGGTACGACTCCCTTCGGAGCCTCGGCGATCGTCGGTCTCCTTCGTCGCCGTCCTCGGGCCCAGACCGCCGCGCAGCAGGCTCGACCCTCCGTCCTCGGATCGAGGATCCGAGATCTTGTTCTCGAGCATGTGCGCGCGCCTCGGATCCCAGACCCGAGGATCGCCAAGCTTGGGCTCGAGCATCTTGGGCCCTCGGTCCGAGGATCGAGGACCGAACCTCGACACCTAGAGGTCACGCGCACGCACGCACGCAAACGCGCACGCACAAACACACACAAACACACACACACACACACACGCACACGCACACGCACACGCACACACACAGACACACACACACACACACGCACACACATTCGCACACCCACACACACGCGCACTCACGCACTCAAACACACACACACACACATCAGGAGAGGAAAAAACACACAGACACAATTAATCGTCGATCCCCAGGACAATATGGGAAAATATGGGAAGTGGGGGGGAAACACAAATCCAGAAAATATAGGAAAACCTGAATAATCTTTCTACGTGTGTGTATTTATTTGTGTGTCCTGGGGCCCCTTCAACACACAACACCACAAGCAATGACAACAGCAGCCGCAATCGCAACAGCAACCAGCAAAACAACAGCACCACCAACAACGGCACAAACAACATCAAGCACAACCGCAGCACCAGCAATCAGCGAAACAGCAGGCCACAACAGCAGCAAGACAAACAACAACAGCACAAACAACAGCTGCCACAACAGCACAGGCCAAGCCCACCGCAGCGCTGATGCATCGCCGAGGCTTGCCGATGCATCGCCAAGGTGGCGCAAGCAATGTGGTGTAATGGGCGGAACCTCTTTGGTGCAAGCACTGTTCGGGTCAAGCCCGCTGAGGACGCAGCATTTTCCGTGGCTCATTTAGGATCGAGCATTCCAAGAGCCTTCCCCGCTCCGGCAACGAGGATGACCGAGTCGGGCAGCGTCGAGAGCGTCGTCTCGCCGATGTTCTTCGTCGAGCACATGCAAGTCGACGAGTGGGCGCCAGGCGGCGCGCGTGCCGAGATTCCCGAGTAGGTGAAGACCGAGGACGGCGTCGAGCAGCGCGAGGAGACGCAACCAACCGCGCAGGAGGAGGGCGCCAGCAAGCCCGAGGACGAGCCTCGACGACAAGAAGCTCGAGGGCAAGGAGGTAAAGCTGGACTCCTGCAAGCTCGAGGACAAGAAGCTTCATGGCAGCAGCAAGCTCGAGGACAACGCGCACTTTAAGAACAATTCTCTCGGGCAACATGCCAGGGGCCCCAGCAAGCTCGAGGGCAAGAGCTTCGATGACTCGAAGCCCGAAGGCAAGAAGCTCGAGCTGGACTCCTGCAAGGTCGAGCCCGAGAAGAAGCGCAGCCGCCGTTGCAAGCCGGCAGCGACGAGGCAGCGCGATGCCTCGCATTCGGTGCCGTGCTCTGCCTCGCCTCATGCCTCGGCCCCAAGTCCTGACTCGTACTTGAGGCGCCTCGCGAGTCGCCGGGAGCTCTGGGCGAGGTGCCTTCGGGCAGAGTGAGGGCGAGGCGCTGGGATCTCTGAGCGAGGTGACCACCTGCCTCGTGGACACCAGAGAAAACACAAGAGACAGGGACCAGAGCAACATAACCGACGACATCAATGACAGAAACACACGCAAGCAGCACCACACGCGCTAGCAACGGCAGCAACAACACAAGCAACGGCACAAGCAACCAGCAAAACAACAGCACCACCAACAACACCACAACCAACAGTACCCACACTAGCAGCACCAGCAAACGGCGCAACAGCAAGCCACAACAGCTTCAAGACAAGCAACAACAACAACAAGCGAACAACAATAAGCTACCATTGGCATGCGGACAGCCAGAAGCAGCGAACTACGACAAGCCAACAACAGCGAGAAGCCTACAACTTTCCGTAGCCACGTTGGCTCGACGATGCGCGGTTCGGGCCGTCGCAGCTCTGCGGCGCGACTCCGATGGCCACGCCGACAAAGCAGACGCGCTCGTCGAGCCTTTGGGGCCCGGCGAGCTCGCAATCCGAGGCCCCGAGCTCTCGCGAGAAACTGAGAACCCCCCCCCCTGCGAGAGCAGCGAGAGCTGCGAGCTTCTTCGGGGAACTCGAGGCCGAGAGGCTCAAGGCTGAGAAAGCAGACAGGGATCTCCCTTTGTCTTCTTCCTCTTCCTCCTCGCCCCCCACCCGGGCCCCGAACTTGCCCGCCCCGCTTTTCCCTGCTGGGCCCCGCCGCGGGCGCCCCTGCATGCGAGATAGAAAACGACTGAACATAATCAGTTTTCATATTTTTATAAAAAATCGATGCTCCAAATCCGAACGTTTTCTGAACATCGATGCTGGGGCCATCCACCGCTCTCTTCCTTCTCCCGCCCTTCTTCTTCCTCCCTTCCTTCTAGTGCCCCTGCTACTGCTGCCGCTGCAGTCGCCCCGCGCAGCAAGCATGAGCACCCCCCCCCCCAAGGTCGCCCTCGCACCCTTGCCCCTTCGGCCCATATCCGGCAACTTTCGCTGGCCAGCCCCGCTCGAACAGCGTCGACGTGGTCCTTCCCAGGCCCTTGCGCCCTTGCCGCGCGTCCTAATTATGCGGGTCGACTGCGCTACTGCCAGCGCCCCCCCCCCCCGCCCCCCCTTTCAGGGGCGAGTCGTGGCCGCGCGCCGAGAGCTTGCGAGCGCCGAGGGCCAGGCCTGCGCCCCGGGCGATCTCGGCCGAGGCGCGAGACGAGGCGTTGGCCAGGGCGGCAGACCCCAGGGCAAACTGGCGGAGCATGGGGGGGCGCGCGAGCCCCGAGCTGCGACCGCGCCCCGACGAGACCCAATAGCGCGGCCCGAGCTCCAGACCCCCCCCCGACTGGAGCAAGCGCGCGGGCGAGCGCAGCGTCAAGAAGTTCGCCCTCCTGCCGGGCGCCGCGAAGGCCAAGCTGCAGAACGAGTGGCGCTGGAGCCGCGAGACGGTCGCGAGATGGCACGGTCTTCGAGCGGCCCTCGAGAAGAATGTTGCCATGGGGAGGCCCGGCAAGAACGGCCCGCGAGCCCGCGGGCGCGCGCGCCCGAACCGCGTCGATCACAGGGGCGAGGGCGCCAGGCTGGCCCACGACATCCCCGGTGCGGCCACCGCCAGGCGCCCGCTCGAAGGCGCCCTGCACCGCCTGAAGTGCCAGCCCAAGCGGGGGCGCGAGCGCGGCCACGAGGTCAGGAAGAAGACCGTCCTGGCGCGGCTGCACGACGAGCTGGCCTTCGGGCAGGACAAACATCTCCACCTGCAGAAGGTCGGCCGCAACAGCGCCGAGGTCCACCAGGGCGCGGCCAAGCGCTTGAGGACCTTCCAGATCACCCAGACGCGCAAGAAGGACTTGAAGCGGGTGGGCGAGCTCGTCACCCCGAGGCTGCGCGCGAGCGGGCGCAGGGGCCAGCGCCTCTCCGACGGGGGGGCGTCCGACGCTCGGCAAGGACAAGGCCGAGCTGACCCAGGCCACGTCCGACAGGTTGTGTATTAGTAGAAGTAGTAGTTATTCGTTGTAGTAGTAGTTGTTGTAGAGACAGAAATTGTGAGAACGACGGTTTCTTACGATTGCTCTTGCAACTGCGATTAATACGACTACTAACTATTCCTAGTACTACAGCTAGTCTGACCACTACTATCACTAGTATTACTTGTACGACCAGTAACTCCAAGTAGTTATTTCCAATCGTTGAAAGTTTTACTACTAGTAGCTACTAGCAATCGTGATCATATTACTAGCTACTACTTGTTGTCATTCCTACTACTACTACTACTACTACTACTACTACTACTACTACTAATTCTACTACTACTAACAGTAACTACTACTACGAGCCGATCTAAGGCAGCTACTATTACTACTACTACTACTACTTCTACTACTACTACTACTACTACTACTACTACTACTACTCCTACTACTGGTACCACTACCACTACAACTAATACTACCAGAGCCACTACAACAACAACTACTACTACGACTACTACTACTGCAACTACTGCGACTACTAGTATTTCTACTACTACTACTACTACTACTACTACTACTACTACTACTACCACTACTACTACTACTACTACTACTATTACTACTTCTGGTTCACTTCCAGTAGGTCCGTGCAGCTGGTGGCGAGGGGCGGCTCCGAGGACCTCAGCCTCTTCGCCGGGGGCCCCGAGACCTTCGCCCAGCAGAGGGCCAGCGCGAGCGCGGTCGTCGTCGATGCCGCCGCGCGCTGGCTCATGCTCTGGGGCGAGAAGGAAGCGCGCATCCACGAGAGCGAGATCTACGCTGCAAGCGCCGAGAGACGCATCCATGACCACCGCCGCAAGCGCCGCGAGACGCAGGCCGGGCCCAGGCAGCTTTCGAGGCCGAGAAGGCCGAGCATTTGGCAGCGCACCCCGACATGAGGGAGCAAGTGGGCCAGGCCTACTCGAGCGAAGGGGTCACGTGCAGGATCGCCCTCATCGTCTCCGTAGCCGAGAACTGGTTCGACGGGCGCAAGCCCGCCATCAAGCGCAGCGTGCTCCTCGTCCCCCGCGCGGGGCACTGCGGAGTGAGCGTGGACCTCGAGGAGGGCGCCTGGCGGCGCGACGTCACCTACGAGCGGCGCGACGGCGAGACGGAGCGCTTCCGAGCAGGCGAGCCTTCTGGAGCATTGCTCATGGGCCGGCGCAATGCTCTGCTCGAGTTCTCCGAGGGGGAACGCTCGAGGGTCTTCGTGGCCATCGACGTGTGGGGGCAGTCCAGGGCCTGGACGGACGAGCTCGTCGCTTCCTGGGCCATCAACGTCATCGATCAGCAGCGCGGCCAGAGCCTCGCGTTTGCAGACTGCCTCTCGGGCCAGTTGACCGAGGCAGCGACGCTCCAGTCATGGCCCCAGCACGCGGCCCAGGCGCCCGTGGCCCCCGACGTCGCGAGCTTCTTGCAGAAGCTGGACGCCCACGAGCACTGCCAGCTCAAGGCTATGATCCGAGAGGTCAAGGCCGAGCTGGTCCATGGGGCAGGGCTGGGTCCAGAAGGCCAGGGCCGAGCCCCAAAAGCAGTGCAAGTCCCCGACCCAATGGGGGCCCTACGAGCGCCTCAACGGCGCTTCCGAGGCCTGCGCCTGCTTTCGCGAAAAGAACAAGGGCGCGGTGCCGTTCCAAGGGCTGCAAGCGAACCAAATGCTCGCGGTCCGGCCGACAGGGCAGGGCGAGCTCAAGATCGTCGCGGGCACGATGCTGTGGAGCTACTCCATCGAGCCCGGCCGCGGCATCGATCGGGGCCTGGCGAGCGAGCGCCTGGAGGGCGCGCAGAGGTGGCCCGAGGGCGCGCCGCCCGTGCCCGAGTGGAGCGTCGTCGACGGGAACTGCTTCCACCAGGGCGAGTTGCCCAGGGATTGCGAGCAGGACGAGAACCCCTGCCTCCTGGAGCTTCGAGAACTGGACCTCGCCAGAAGAGCGGATCAAGGAGATCCAGTTCCCGCGCGCCTCGAGGTCCAAATCGAGCGGGCGCGAGCAGCAGCTCGCAGGAGCAGGTGGACGCCCAAGTTCTCAGGCCAGTTCTTGGGCAAGCTGCAGCGCAAGTGGCGGCGCGCGAAGGCCGAGACTGGCGGCGGGGCCTCGCTCGAGCACCTGGGCCGAGGCGCGGCCGGGGCGAAGCTCACGGGCAGGCCGCCGAAGGCCAAGGCGAGCTTCTCCAATAAGTTCAAGGCCAAGACGCCAGCGGAGAAGGACGCCGAGAAACAAGCGAAGATCAAGAAGAACACGGGCCCCGAGGCTCGCGGGGCCCCTCCCCCCTGGCACGGCAAGATGGCCCGCGTCGTCGAGGACGGGGTCCACGAGGGCAGGCGCGGCAGAGCGCGGGACGTCTGGCGAGTCCCGGGCACCGAGGACGCGCGCCGCGTGCGCGTCCACGAGGTGGAGACCGCGGCGATCTTCCAGATCGACAGCAGCGAGGCGAGGAGGCTCACGGGCACTCGCTAGCTTCCGCCTGCCTCCGCCCGAGGCGGCGGACGCAAGCGGGGGCTAGTGGGAACGGCAGAAGCGACGGCGGAAGTGGCGGAAGTTGGCGGAAAGCTGGCGGCGGAAGCGGCGGCGGAACTTTGGAGCCACGAAGCGGAAGCAGGCGGAAGCTAAAGAGTGCTTGCGAATCCCGAGCGCCACAGGTCGCGATCGAGCAGGACTGCAATCTCCCTGGGCGGCTCGAGCTCCACTGTTGCCGGACCAGTCTGGCTCGCCGCGCCGAGCTCGCCAAGGAGTGCGCGATCATGAGCTGCGAGCAGATCGCCCATGGCGACGCCCGCGAGCTGGGCGCAGTGCACGCGCTGCTGGTCGAGATCGAGGAGCGCGCGGGCATCCACAAGACCGTTCTGGCGGTCGAGCCCACGGCGGCCGTCGCCCGGGCTCGAGAAGGCCGGGGCGAGGGCGGGCCCGTCGCCCGGCAGCCCGAGGGGCAGGATCGCTGGGCCGAGAGGGTCCACGAGGCCGAGCACGTCCTGATCTGCGCGCACTCCGGGGCCCCCGCGCACTGCACCTACCTCGAGGCCTGTGGTTGCTACAGTTGCCCCCGCCCCAAGGTGCCCACAGTTGCCCCCTCTGTTTTGGAGCGAATCCTGGAGGGGCCTTGGGCAGGGGGCACTTGTAGCAACGCCCGCCCAAGTCTCAAGGATCGGCGAGAGCGCTGGGCGCCGCGACGCCCTCGAGCAGCCGTCCAAGAACGCTGAGCAGGCCTACTTGGCCACGTGCGAACTCACGCCTACACCCCGCGATTTCTGAGGGGGAGGTAGGGCCCGCTATGCTTGGGAGCAGCCGAACGAAGTGAACCCCGCCGCCCTCCGCAGAATTCGCGGGTAGGGTTCGCATGTGGCCCCCCAAGGCCTCCGCGAGGATCCCCCGTAAGCCCGGCGCCATTGGCCCTGGCGAGACCTGCCCTCCGAGGAGCAACGACATGTTCCAGGCCGACGCACGGTCCTGCGGCCTCTGGGCAAGTCGCTGGATCGAGCGCGCTTTGCGCGAGATCCCAGGCGAGGGCCGCCGAGCGCCCGCGAGCATCGGCGCGATGTTCGCCCGAGGCAGAAAGTGGATCAACAAGCTCAGGGAGGCCAGAAGCGACGACTTGGCCATGGCAAAGGCTAAGGCCAAGGCCAGGAGCAAGGTCAAGTCCAAGCCCTTCAAAGACCCTGCGGGGGTCGAGACGAAGTGCGCCACCTTCGAGGAGGCGAGCGCTGCCGCCGTTGCCCGCGCCAAGTGCCCCCCGCGCAAGGACGGCCCCAAAGGGCGCCGAGCCAGAGGTTTTCTTGGCCAGTAGCGCCAAGGACCTCTCTTGCGCAGGCAAGTTGCAGCCGCGAGCCTCGAGATCTCTCGAGTCAGGCTTGCGCCGGGATCTACAATGTCAGTCTACGCGAGCGCCCAGGATCATTATCGTCATCACCGTCGCTGGGAAGATCGTTGGCTATCCCCGCCGGACCCCAGAACTTTATTATCTCCAGGGAATTATTATTGGGAACGCTTGGTTAGGTGGGGCGCGTGCGCGATACCTTTTCGTGTGTTATTTTTTGTTTTGAGGTCGGCACTTGTGGTCTTCCTGAGCGGAAGAGGAAGAGGAGGAGGAGGAGGAGGAGGATGAGGAGGAGGAGCAGGAGCCCCTCTGGGTTGCCGCCCGCGCGTCCGCTGCGCGCGGTGGCTTCTTATTCGATGATGTTTCAGCTGGAACCTAGCTGCCTTGAGCGGCGAGCCATGGCCAGCACTCAACGGAGTTATCTTGGGCCCGAAGGCTGGCGCGAACCCGATGTCACTGCCTGGCGATCCGCCAAGTGTGGCATGCGGACGTCTGCCATATGCTACGGCTGTTCCCCACGCGTCTCTCCGTCGTGCGCCCCCCCCCCCCGGGGGGGCGGCCTTTCGCCCCGCTGGGATTGAAAAGTCCGCCCGGTCGCCAGAGTTCACCACGGTGCCCGTCGTGCGGCGCGGTCTGGCCACCGTGTCATCCAGCCGTGCTCGCAAGGAACATCTGGGGTCGTCAAAACGACGATGCAGTCGCAAGCGCTTGGGGCCTCTGCCACGGAACCTCGTCGATCTTCGACGTTCGAGCAGCTACGCTGCCCTGGGGAAGTAATGCAACTTTGGGCGTCGATGTTTTTCTTTTCGTCGCCGTCGGTTTCCCGGTTTTATACTCGACCCTAGAAGCCGCTTTCGGGCCCCAGCACCGTCGGGGACGGACCTGGCGTGAATAAGTATTCCCCTGGAAGTCCCCAAAACGATTATTCGTCTCGAGTTGGAAAAGTTGCATTTTTCCCGGGGATGTAAGTCTAGGTTATTCATTTTCTTTTCTCCGCGACACGAGGCGCAGTTGGCGGCGGTGGACGCCGACGCGTGCTACGGCCTCGGACTGACGCCGCTGCAGTTTTTCGCAGGCGCGGCCCGCGTTGCGGGCCTCGCTGGGCACACTCGGGCGTCTGATCTCGGCATATGTCGGAGCTGGTTGGGCAGGTCGGCCTCCGAGGAGGATAGATCATCAATACTCCTGGACGGATCTTTCCCTGTTCGCTACCTCCCTGTTGTTTTCGTTGTGTCGGTTCATCCTGTCTTACGGGCTGCGCCAACTACGTGTGGCAGCGAAGGAACATACCGCCCAAAGGGGGCACGAACAAAAACCAAATTGGCGGGACTCGAGGGTTTGGGATGTTCATGTTGAGTGGTACGCGTGCGTGGAACGAGCACTCATATAAGATGATCGCAGCCTTCCTGATCGAATTCGAATGCCCGAAACATAAGTATGTGTGATCCCCCCGTTGCCGACTGCGTTTTCAACTGTAGTGCCCCGCCGTCGGGCTGGTTCCGTGTTTGATGCGAGGGAAAGTCTGTTCTTTCAGACTACGTTGTCGGCGCCAAGATTACAGCAACAGCGGCTCCCACCTGATACGCCCTCACGAAGTAGGCACGCACCGGGCGGTCGCTAGAGATCTCCTCTTTCAGTATATTCAGGAATCTCGCTCTGGCCTGAGACTTCCGTACAATGTATTAGCGACTCGCTCTCTCGGCGCTTTGGAATCGCGCCCTCGTGTGCGACATCCTCATATTTTGTCTCAGGAAGCGCGCTCTCGCCTGAGACTTCCGTGCCATTCACTCTTGCTAACCCCTTTTGCTAATCCATATCGTCCTCCATCGTGCGCCTCCCTTCCTCATGCGTCCTCCACTTCTCCATGCTGTCCTCCATTCCCTTCTTCGATCTGCGTCATGGGTGACACGCGTGCATATGAGAACGAACAGTTCTAACATGATGTCTGTTGTTGTTGAAGTCTCATTTCTAAAGATTGTCAGACAACGTGGACCCCCAGCACAGATGTCTTGCTTTGTACGAACTGCAATCTAGGAGGTGCAACCCATGTGGTGCAATCTATGTGGTGCAAAGCGGCAGAGAGCTATGCAAAGCAATGCAACGCAGTGCAAAGCAATGCACATGGATGCATAGCACTTGAAAGCAACTCAAAGTTATTCAACACAAGGCAATCCAGTGAAAAACGAAGCATGCAAAGCATTGCGATGGAACGCAATGCAAAGCTTTGCAAAGCCATGCAACGCAAGGCAAAACAACGCAGTGCAGTGCAAAGCATGGCGGCGACCACAAGCCAGCCGAACCGACAACCAGGGCCCCGTTCCTTAGAAGAGAAGGACGAACCCGCAAGTGCAAAGTGCAAGCGTCGAACAGTCAAAGTCCTGACCAGGCACGGTGGCGACGGGCAGCGATGGGCGGTCACAAGCCAGCTGGACCGACAGCCAGACCGAGTTCCTCTGAAGAGGAATGAGACGCCACTAAGTGCAATCATTATTTGGAGAAGAAGTATTGCTGATCCCCATTTCGCGGCAACATACTTATCACAAGGGGGAGCCTTGTGCCTCAGGCTTCGCTGTCGGCCCCCAGTTTACAACAACAGCTGCTCCCGCCTGATACTTCCTTGCAATTCTTGACGCTTTGTGTATCCCCACCAGCTCCCTGGCGCTTCGCCCTATGACACCGCAGAAGGCAGCACTACCCCAGTGCAGCCCCCCCTCACTCCCCCCGCTGGCGATGCTCACCACGCCAGCTGGTCCTCCTACCCTCACTGAGGCCTGACGCCGTGCCGGCACGCGCTGCGTGGCCCACAGTCGCTTGGGTCCCCCATGCCTTGTGGGGTAGTCTTTCGGGTGTTGGTGTCGCCATGGAGTGGTTCAGCCTTCCGCAGCTGGTACAGCACCCAGGCTCATCCACCAGCTTCCGGCAAGTGCGTTACACCACGTTCCGCGACAGCCCTGCCCCCCCAGGCGTGCAGACGTCACAGTGGGCGTTTGGAGTCTGGCGCCCCACAGGCGACTCACTCCACCGGCCTCCCTCTTGCCCCCACTCAGATTGACGGACTTGGTCATCCTGGTTCACGTCTCACGACGGGCTTGGTTTCTCGGTTCACGTCTCAGACTCTGGCACGCACCGAATTATTTGGCATTTTGTCTGTGCACGCGCAAGAGCTCCAGGATCAGGTCACCTGCAGCGTCTGCTTCTTTTCAGCTTCGCGGCTGCTCCTTGAGCGGGCCGGCCGGCCTGTGCCTGTTGTAGCTAATTAGCCCCGTACCGTGACCCAGACGCCGCTTCCGCTCCCTGACCGTTGCCTTGGAGCCGCTGACCAAAAGAAGGTATCCCCACCAGCGCCGGCCACCCTGGCAGTCCGCCGCCCCCTGCAGCTCGATGCATGCGTGCAAACCCTGGCCCTGGCCCCCACACTCAGTGCAGCTTGCAGCTCACGTGAGGCGACGCTTTGTCAGCTTAGGCAGTTTAGGTGTGCGGCTCTAGTTTGCTCCTGTTGTCGATTAGTAGGCCCGCGCCCCGGACTTACGACTCGCCGTTTGCGCTCTCGCCCACCAGCGTATTTATTTTGGCATCTGGCCCGGGTCGTCGTGTGTCCTGACCCCCTGGAGCCCCGACTTTTTGCATACTTGCGCGCTGGCAGTACGATTCAGTTTCAGCTGCCCCCCCACCCGCCGGTCCGCCGCCGGGCTGCTGCGTGAGGGCACGGTTTGCCGCTGAAGGTGTGGCCACCCTCCGTCGCCTTAGCTTAATTCGTCGTTGCGTGCCCCGCTTTGACTGGACTCGCCGCCGGCGCGCTCGCCCGCGGCCGCTGACTAAAAAATATCCCCGCCAGCCCATCCAGAAGCGATGCCCATGAGAGTTGACGGGGGGGGAGCCTGATACTTCCTTGCAATGTATACGAATGGCCTTCGGGCCATCCCGCCACCGTGCGTGGATTGTGGGTCAGAGTCTTCAGGGATGCTTCTTGGGGTCTCTCCAGAGCGCTCTCGGGGCCTCTTGGAGGCAGTTATGCAGCCTTTTGAAGACAATTTTGGGGCCTCGTGGGGGCCTTTCGAGCCCGAGGGACGGAAAATGTCCGTTCTGGTCCCCCGTTGGGGCCCCCTCGTGGAGCCGTCTTTGGGACCTCTTGGGCCGTCTTGGAGGCTTCTTGGGCCGGTTCGGGGCACACTGGGACATTTTTCGGGCCCTCTTGGAGGCCATGGCGGTCTTCGGGCGAACTTGGGGGCCTCTCAGGCCGTTTGAAACGCTGCGAAGACCAAAGTGGCTGGCTGACTGGCTCGTTGGCGTTCTGACTGGCCAGCGCCGGGGCGAGGACACCGTGGGATCTACGAGGGGAGAAGCGGGGCGGTGTACAGGATCGGACGGGCGTCATCCTTTCCAGATTCGTTCTCGAACAGCACTCACGGTCAGAAGCCGTGTTGCCGCTTCGATATGCCGATCGTTCCTAACGAGCAATCACTTGCAATGCTGTTGGTGGGGATCATGATGGTGACGCTGGCGACGATGGTCATGATGTTGGTGTTGATGCTGAAACTGCTGATGAGCATCATATGATGACAGTGATGAGTGCAACGCGAATCCATGGTGGCTGGTCTAAGTCGGAGGACCGCGAGAGGGCTAAGGGAGGATGTGAGGAAATGATGGTGAAGATGGAGGTCCATGCGACGAGGGCCAGGGCGAGGGCCAGGAACAGGAGGAGAAGCTGGAGAAGGGTGAACAAATGAATTCAGATTGCAGAAACATAAGTTCTCTGAGCTCCGCGCGGATGCCTTGGATTCAGCAGGGGGAAAACACACAGAAACAATGATAACTCGATCCCCTGCAAAATGTAGGAAAATATGGGAAGTGGGGGAAGATGAACACCCAGAACAGATGCAAACATATGGTGAATCCTGGGATTTGTGTCTATGTGTTTGTGTGTCCCTGGGCCCATTCAAAGTTCTCTGAGCTCCTCGAGGGTGTATTGGATCTGTGCTGTGCCTCCCCCCCCCAGCGGCGCCTCCGGCGCCGCCCCAGGCGCGCTCTTCGCGCCAGGGGGAGGGGGTCCAGCGCCGATCCAAGCGAGGTGGCCGGAGCTAAGAGACCTCATGTCTTTGCCGCTTTCTCATTCTCTACAGGACGATCGGCACGAACAAAGAAATGTGTACGAAGATAACGAGTACGATGCCCATAAGTTCGAAGAAGGAAACGCGCCATACACATAAACGTTTGGCGCTCCTCGCAGATTTCTGGGATCCGCGCTGTGGGTCTCCCCAGCGCAGCGCCTCCGGCGCCGCCCCGGGCGCGCTCCGCGCGCCCGGGAGGGGGGTCCAGCGCAGATCCAAGAAACCCGCGCGGAGCGCCAACAGTTTATGTTTATGGCGTTTTTTCTATGAGAACGATCGGCAGGAACGAAATGTCTATGGCGGTTTTTCTTCTCCTATCGGCGGCGAGCCCAGGGGGGAAGTGAGAAGGGACAGGCCTTCTCGGAAGTCTCGGAGGTCCCCAAATTTGAGAAGTTTTCTGAGAAGAAAAATTGAGAAGGGACAGGCCGTCTCGGAAGTCTCGGCCATTTGAGAAGTTTTCTGAGCCTTCCCGAAGATACAGTAAACGTTTCAGAAGGCACGAGTCCTCCTGAGAAGTTCCGCCGCCCGCCTTCTGAGAAGCCCTTCTCCTTCTTAATTCCCCGATCGGCACGAACGAAATGGGTAATCCGATAGCCCTTATAACGGCGACGATGGAACACAGTGCCGGGGAACTGCTTTGAACATCACCAGTCGTTCAAAGCAGTGCCCCGGCACTGCTTTGAACGATGCGGAAATGCGATCAGCAGGAGCCTTCGTCTGTTCCTTCTCCTCTTCTCGTCGCTGTATGCTCTTCCTTGTCCTCCCTCCTCCCCCGTTCCCTCTCTAATTAATTACCTCGTTCTCCCAGTCTCACGCGCACTCTTCCTCCCCCCTCTCCTCCTCCTCTTCCTGCTTCTCCTCCTCGTCCTCCTCCTCCTCCGCCTCCTCCCCCTCATTTGTTATATTTCTCCGTCCTTGTCCTCCTGTCCCCGTTCTCCTTCTCCCTCTCCTCCTCCTCCTCCTCCTCGTCGTCGTCGTCCTCCTCCTCTCCTCCTCCTCCTCCTCCTCCTCCTCCTCCTCTTCCTCCTCCTCCTCCTCCTCCTCCTCCTCCTCCTCCCCTTTTCCTCCTCCTCCTCCTCCCCCTTTTCCTCTCCCTCCTCCTCCTCCTCCTCCTCCTCCCCCTTCCCCCTCTTCCTCCTCTGCTATCACTCCTCCATAATTCCTGTCCGCTCCTCCCCTTCACTGATCTTCCTCTTCGTCATCATCATCCCTTTCGTCGCACGCCTCTTAATCCTCAATCGGTTCCCAATCTTCTCGACTTTCTTGTCATCCGCGTCCTTGGCTGTTGGAGGGGCCTCAGGAATTCTCAGGGCTCTTGTGTTGCACGCGAAGGCACACCTCCCAGGAACGCATCATCCTCCTCACATTCACCCTCCTCCTCCTCATCCTCCTCCTCCATGCACGTTCGGCTCAAGCCCGCGCCGACGGTAGGTTTCACGGCGGTTGGGCGGGCTCGCGCCCGCCTCCGCGGCCTGCAGTCGGGGCAGAGATGCGTGCAGGGTGGGATGACAAAGCGGAAGAGGAAACACGGGCCGCAGTTGCGGATTCTTCAAAGAGCAGCGGCGGCGGTTGGGGAACAAGTGGGGGTTGGGGCGGCCGCAGTGGCGGATACGGCGGCGGAGGTGACCGCAGTGGCGGCTGGGGCGGCGGAGATTCTCTTGGCGGATGGAGAGGAAAAGCGCAGGATGGCGGCGACGGAAGTGACCGCAGTCGCGGATGGGAGGGCGGCGGATGGGGCGGCAACGGATGCGAGGGTTGGGGAATGGAGGGCGCCCGCTGGTGGGACGACGAGGGTGGCTGGTGGAATGCATGGGAAGGTGGCCGCTCGAGTGCCTCGGCAGGTTCTCCTGCCGCGGAGCCCGCGGCCGCAACAGCGGCGGGCAAAGGAGGCGGTCCCCTGCTTCCCCCAGGGCGCGAAGAACAAGGCGCAGTTGCGCTGTTTCAAATTGTGCGCAATGAGCCGCTGCCAATTTTCAAGTTGGAATTCTTCGAGAACTTCAGGGCGAACTGGAACGGCAATTATAAGCAGCACAACGCGGCCTTGAAGTGGTTCCGAGACGAGTACGAAGACCGAGAAAACCCTTTCGGCAGCCGCACGCCCGTCTTCGGAGGTACCGCAGTTGCGGAGGAAATTTCGAAGATCCTTAAGTACCGCGCAAAGGGGAAGGCGCAGGACAACAGGGATTGGGACTGGGACCACACTGTCAAAGTGCCGTGGTCTTGGCTGGAGATGGTCGCGCAGATGGATGGACCTACAATGCTGCGCGTCGTGTGCGGCCCTGACAATGACCGCAGTCGCGGGTTGGTCCGCTGCGAGTGCCGCCCGTGCCCTAGCAGTCTCGACAACATGAGGCACACGAAAGGGGTGGACAGAGGACAGGCGCAAAGAATCCCTCTGCCCCAGTGGGATTTCGTCCTCATCCGCGACGACGGCTCGGGCATTCGCGTCCACCCATCCTGGTCTAGCCCGAAGTTCAACACGTATGAGGTGGAGCCGCACTCGCATCCCGTGCGGGGCCCGAGGGCAGGTCTCGGCAAGAGCGATGGCCACGGAACGTTCACGTTCTGGAAGATGCTGCACGCCCATCCGAATCCTGGGCGGTTCGACGCGAGCAAGGGGGCGCAGCTGCAACCGCGGTGGTCCGCGCAGCCTTGACACCGCAGTTGCGGGATTGCGCAGCCATGGAACCGCAGTTGCGGGGACCGATCGCGTGACGCCGCGCTCGTTTGACTCACTATGCGCGCTTTCGGCCGCAGTTGCGGCGCTGCCTTCTAGCGACTTCATACAGCTTGGCCGCAGTTGCGGCGCTCCCACGACTGACCGCTGTAATTAGGTGCTTCGGGCGCGCATCACCTCCGTTGAAGCACTCGTGACGTTAATTAGCGCGGCCGCAGTTGCGGAGACAGGTACTTAAACAGATGGATCCGCAGTTGTTCGTCGTCCTCGTCGCCCCTTCCCCGTCGTCCTCGTCGCAGTCTCCTCCCTCCGCCTTTCCTCCTCGTCGCAGTTCCTTCCGTTGGCCGTAGCCCGCCTCCGTTGGCCGAGTCATTTCCCGTCGTCCTCGTCGCAGTCCCCCCCGAGGGCCGCAGTTGCGGACTTTGTTGATTCCTCCTCCTCCGTTTCTGCCCCGTCATCCTCGTCGCAGTCCCCTTGCTCCTTTCACCCTCGTCTGAGCTCTTCGCGCCATCCTCTTCCGTCGCGTCCTCTCCATCCTCCTCTTCGCCTTCCTCGTCCTCATCCCCGCCGTCTCCCTCGTTGTCCTTCCTCTCCCAAGCCGGCCGCAGTTCCCCCGTCGGACGGGGGCCGCGCGCGGCCACGCCATGGACCCAGGTCGCAAAGCCGAGGTCGACAAGCGGTTCGCCGAGCTGAAGCAGCAACTGCGGGAAAGGTTCGGCCTGCAAGGGGCTGCCGCGGATGCCGCAGTCGCGGAGCCGACGGAGGACCGCAGTTGCGGAAGCCCCGAGCGACCGCCGCGCGAGGCCTCCCCGCAGTCGTCTAGCTCCTCGCGGGAATATCGGCCGCCGCCGCCGATAAGCGCTGCGAGTGGGAGCTCTGCTGGTGGGAGGCGCGAAGAGGCGCAGTTGCGCAGGGCGCACTTGACCCCCAAGGCAAAATGGGGGCCTCGGGCGCAGACGCCGACGAAGCAGCAGGACCAACCAGCAGTGACGGGAGCCGCCACCGAGACCGCAGTTGCGGGGGTGGCCGGCGAGCCAGGTGCCGCGCGCGGCTCATCTGGGAGCAGCGCGCCCTCGGCCGTGCTGCTCGCAGCCGAGTCCAAACGAGGCGCCCAACCCGAAGACGAGGCCGCCTCCCAGGAGAAAGCCGCCGAGACAATCGCCTCGGCCGATTCGCGGCCGAGGAAAAGGCCGCCTCCCACGGAAGGCTCGCCGCTGTCAGAACCGCAGTCGCGGGGTCGCGCGGGGCCTCCGTCGGAACCGCAGTTGCGGGAAGATGCGGGAGCACCGCGGAAGAAGCAGCGGACCAGGTCCCCTCCAGGGATAAACTACGTTGGGGAACGCCCCAAGTGGAACGAAGGATTCCTTCGTACAGCAGACGGCAATCGGGTTCCGTCCACCATCGCTTTGGTGTTCAACGTGGTGGTCATCACGAAGGTGGCAACAAAGGAAGATGTCTTCAGGTGCATCTTGCACCAAACTGCGGCGGTCGTCTTCGTCGTATGGGGCCCCGAGCTGTTCCGCACGGGGAACGTCGAAGGCGCTTGCAGCTACGACGTTCCCGTTGGACTCAGGACTGCCGTCGAAGACGCTGTCACTTTGAAAAACAACACCGCGGAGCCTTACTGGACGACGGTTGGCCTGTTCAGAGACACGGGCGTGGTGCTCGTGCGCCCGCACATCATCGCAGAGACCGCAGTTGCGGGTCATGTTGTTGGGGCCACCCACGCCGTCACGATCCTGCGCTTTCGCCTGAAGGGCTCCGACATGAATCCTGCCGCGGTGATCCGTTTTGCCGTCGTGTCCAGACACGCAGTCACCGAACGTCTCCAACAGAAGATCACGCAATCAGAACAAACAGCGTGGCATCCAAGTTTCTTCAAGGACGCGGTTGCTTCCATCCATAAAAATGATGTGCGGTTCTTGTGCGGCCTGTTTGACATCCCGCCTGAGCAGCTCCAAGCATTTGGCCGCAGTTGCGGAGCCAGCTACACCTGCCCGATGGGGGTGGTGCTCAGGGCTGGACCCGCCCTGTTCGGAGGCCTTGTGGAGGGCACACGCGTCATGCATCCGAATTACGTCCTCCCCATTGGCCCGTGCGACGTGCGCATTGCGGACTACAACACGGATTATGCAGGGAGGCCGTCGAAGAACGATCCCCAGTGGCTCCCTGATTGGATGCATCGAACAAGCGACTCCATCATCTCTCGGCGCTGGGTCCCAGCGAAGTACATGCCCAAGTGGGAGGATGACCCTGACCGCAGTAGCGGAGTCAGAAGAAAGCTCGGCTTGGCAGCGCTGCCCCCAATCGGCAAGGTCATTCAGAAGGAGCTCAACGAGAAGACCTTCAGCACGCACTGGTGCGAGGGCATCCACCAAAACGTCGTCTTCGTCGGCCACGGACGCCAGAGTCGGGCGAGCAAGCGGAAGCACGAAGAGGCGCGATCTGCCGCAGTTGCGGACGAGCGGTGAGTGCGGCAAGACCGAGGAGCCGCAGTTGCGGAACAGAGCTCGGTACTACTGGGCGCCTGCTGCCTGCGTAGTGCATCCCATTAGCGATGGAGTGCATGTTGCGGTGTAGGATAGCCCGCAGTTGCGGGGTTGCGGTTGCGAAGCCGCAGTTGCGGTTGCGTATAATAGGAGAGCACGCGGTTGCGAAGCCGCAGTTTGCAATAAGTGTGCGCGCGCTGGGTCATCATCATCGTCGTCGTCCGTCCTCGTCGTCGTCGCTGCCGTCGTCGTCGTCGCGTCTGTCGTCTGTCGTCAGCAGTCGTCGTCGGTCGTCGTCGTCGTCAAGTCTGTCGTCTGTCGTCAGCAGTCGTCGTCGTCGTCGTCCCTCCTCCCTCCCCTCCCTCCTCCCTCCTCCCTCCTCCCTCCTCCCTCCTCGTCCTCCTCCAGGCCGCATCCCCCCGCCACCTCCGTCCTAGCTCTCCTTCCCCTTCCCCTCCTCGTCCTCCTCCAGCTTGCACCCCCCTCCCTCCTCCAGCCTGCACCCCCCCCAAGCTCTCGCCCGATATTTTGGATTAAAACTGAGCCTTCAGTCGTCCGCAGGCATTCGGCTCAGCAGGTCGTTGGGCTCCTGGCACACACGCCTCCACCCTGAGCGACGGACGTCGTGCCATAGTCCGCCATATCGGAGCTCCGGGCCGCAGTGGCGGACAGCGTCGGCACAGATATGAACGACAGCGTCGGCACAGATAATGCCGCAGTGGCGGACAAGAAAGCCGCAGTGGCGGACGAGACAGCCGCAGTTCCAGGCGGAACGCAAGGGATCTTTCAGAGGGCCAACGCCTTGAGGTCTAGATTCAGGACAGGGGACAAGGTGCGCCTCCCTGTGCTCATGCTCGCCCCGCACACGGGCAACCGAGGCGGGCACTACCCTCAGCAGGAAAGGGTTCGGGAACTCGCTGTGAAAATCTTCCTGGCTGGATTCACGCAAGCCGAAGCTGACCACGAAGGTGTCTGCGTTCAGATGTACCCAGCACAAGAGCTGGTGCTGAGAAAAAAGGAGGACCCGAAGTTCCAGACGTACACAGAGTACAATCTGGAAAAAGCGACCGGCCACCTCGCTGCGTGCTTCGACCGCAGTTGCGGAACAGACGTTGCGTATGGGACGTGTTCGCACTCCCACTTGTGCCTCGTGTTGCGGGCGTGCGCCCTGGGAGCCAAGTGGCCCATCCCCCAAGGCATGGAGTTCACGGAGGACGAGAGCGCGAGGCTGAAGCGCGTGCTCGATAAGGACGGCAATCTCGACATGGCCGCAGTGGCGGAACATGACCCTGTCGCTAAGAAACTCGTGCAGGGGGGTATGCTCATGGAAGTGCTTAGCTGGAAAATCATGGACGAGGAACCCACTGGTGCTTCGCTCATCAGCCAGTCCCTCAATAAAGGAGCCGATTTTGCGTTGCGAACGACTGAACTCACCGCGCTCCGTGTTCTGTGCAAGGCTGTTGACGCGGAGCTGCACGCCGCAGTTGCGGATCAGGTTGCCTTTGACAAGGTCAAGCTCTCCGTCATGCACGAACTCGATCGAGTCGTTCAGGACCCAGACTTCATTGAGCTGTTCTCGTTCGTTGTTGGGCTCGGGAGCACGAAAGCGCAGTTCATCCCCTTGCTGCTCCAGTTCTGCGAGGTCTACGTGAACTCCAGGAGAAGGGCCCTTCGGCTCGGTGCCTTCGGGGCAGCCAGCGAGCTTCCCGACGAAGTGCCGTGGGTCAAGGTTGCCGTGGTGATGCGATGCTACAGGAACGCGCCTGCGAGGAAGAGGGGCGTTGACACTCCTGTGTGGTGCCCTGACCCAGAACAATCGTGGAAGAAGAAGGAGTTCCGAGACTTCCTCATCGACATGAACTCGGCTCTCCGTTTGTACTTGTTCACGCTGAGCAAGGCCATCGACGGCATGGGCCCTGAGAAGGCGATCGAGTTCAAGGCGAACCTGTGCATACTGACCGCAGACGGCTTCATGCAGTACCTGAAGGACACCCACGTCAAGGAACGAAGTATCCCAGGACATCGTCAGGCGCTCCTCCGCGCTTGCGCGGAGGCCACGGGGAAGGTGGAGCCGAAGTCCAATCGGGACGCCCTTGAGAAGGCCCTCGGCGAAGTGGGAGTCGGAGGCGGGAAGCCCGATTGGTTCGATTTCAACGCGTTGCCGCGCCCAGAACCGAATGAGCCCGCAGTGGCGGGGAAGACAAAGGCTTCCGCAGAGGGGCACGAGTTGATGCCGACGGTCATTTCCTTTGACCCCACGACGCAATTACCAACGAACCACCAGCGCAGCAGGGACACGACGGCCATTCCACGCGGATCCTTCCCTTTGCCAATCGCCGAATGGAGGCGTTCAGCGGCAGCGAAGGAGCTGGGGCGGGAGCCTGCTTTGGTCAGCGCAGTGTTGCTGTGCCTTTGGGCGCGCCACATGTCCGCAGTTGCGGAAGCGCAAGTAGAGGTGTTGCAAGACGCTGACACAGAGAAACGCACCGTCAAGGCAACCGCTGCAAACGACGAAAAATGCATCGAGTTGTGGCCGTGCGTCCCAAAGGCATCCAAGGTGCACGCCGCAAGCACGCACCCCGAGAGGGTGGCCGTGCAAGTCTGGGTGAAAGGAGATCCAAATGGGGCCACGCCCACGACCTTCTACTTGCACCCCGAGTTCAAGCCGCCTGCGGACAAGACGCCCGCCGACGTGGCTGACCACGATGTGCGGTTGAGAGCATGGAAGTGGGATGCGCAAGAGACAATGCACGTCTTCTGGGCAGTCAACAGAGTCACGGAACAGGAGATCCAGCAGAGAAACAGCCGTAATGAAAGCGCAGTTGCGCGCATCAACATGGAGCTGGAGACGAAAGAATTGGCGGTGTGCGTGCCTGGGACAGGCGGGGTCGTGCTCGCCGTGAATGTCCCTGTGCTGGTGAATACCACGGCCGTGAAGAAAGGAGAAGAGCTCCTGTGGGAGGCGAGACCCAAAACCGCACCGAAGAAGAAGGCGGCCGAGGAGACGTGGAAGACGGACGCGGCCAAGAGGGCCAAAGGGAAGCCTTCGGGCCAGCCCGCGCCGAAGAAATCGAAGAAAGGGTTCGACGAAAGCGGGAAGATGTCGCTCTAATTAAGAAGCCGCAGTGGCGGCAGTCAGGGCGGCTTGCTCGCGTGACCGCAGTTGCGGGCAACAGGCCGAAGGGGGGGGCGCACGCGTGACCGCTGTTGCGGAGCGCTCGTGTAGTTTGCAGTGTCACTGCTTCTGTTAGCTGATGCCGCAGTAGCGGACCGCTGACGATCGAGCACGGAGGTTCGAAACGGACCTCCTCCCTCCCTTCTCCCTCTCCTCCCTCGCCCTTCCTCCACTTCCTCCCTCTCTCCTCCTCCTTTCTCCCCTTCCTCCCAAGTTGGAAGCCGAAACTACTCATTTCCTCACTCCCTCCCTCCCTCCCTGGAGGCCCTGGAGGGCCTCCGCCCTGGAGGGCCTGGAGGGCCCTGGAGGCCCTGGAGGGCCTCCCTGGAGGCCCTGGAGGCCCTGGAGGGCCTCCCTGGAGGCCCTGGAGGGCCTGGAGGGCCCTGGGCTGAGGGCGGAGGCCCTGGAGGGCCTCCGCCCTCAGAATGCTTCAAAGCAGTGCCGCGGCACTGCTTTGAAGCACCCAGGTGCTTCAAAGCAGTGCCCCGGCACTGCTTTGAAGCATTCTGAGGGCGGAGGCCCTCCAGGGAGGCGCGAGGATCGCAGGGACCGAGGGAGGCCCTCCAGGGAGGCGTTCGTCTCGCCATCTGGCTCAACCGCGCGCGGCCCCACTGCCCGCACCTCCGCCTTGCCCGCAGTTGCGGCTGTGTCCAGCGCAGTAGCACACATGCCGACTTCGAGCGAATGGAGCCCTGTGGGCGTTGAGAAGGTCTTGTGCATCCGTGGAGGTTGGCTTGCGCAGACCACCCCCATCCCCGAAAAGGATGTCAAGGTGCTCCACGCAGGGCCCCTCGGAGAGATAAGCTTCGTGCACGTGAACATGCAAAAGGCTTGGCTGCTCAAGGTGTGCGCCAAAGGTAAACCGACCGCAGGGGCCTTGAAGGCCTCCAAGGCCTGGGACGCGCTGAAGAAAGAACTCGCGAAGCAGGGCGGCGCCGCAGTTGCGGACGAGGAGAGCGACGGCGACGCGGGGGACGAAGCAGATGACCCCATGTCGGCCCTGGTCAGCTCCACGGACGCCACGAAGAAGCAGGCAGCGACCCCGACCAGCGCCAAGAAGCAGAAGACTGGAACGCGTGCGGCGACTACTGGCCTGCCCAGGGGCGAGGCCGTGGAGTCGGCCATAGCCACTGTGCACTCTGTACAGATGCCCGCAAAGAGCCCCATGAAGTTTCCGCACGACACGGCCGTTCGAAACGTGCGGGTGGCCAGCTTCAAGCGGAGGACGTTGTGGCTGGACGCTGCAGACCTTGGGTGGCTGATCGACATGATCGTGGACGACGTGAGCCTCGGCGGTGTCCCCGACATCGACGACGGCGACAAGGACGAGGCCGCAGTGGCGGACAGGGACTGGGCAACGGCGGTTGACCCTGCCACCCCGCTGGCGAAGCAAAAGGAGGTCGACTCCCCCGTGGCGCAGGGGAGCGGCTCTGGCTTCACCGTCGTTTGGGACTTCAAGGGCGCTTGGGTCGCGACCATCACGCGAGAGTGTGCCAACAAGGGCAAAAGGATCGAGATGGATGTGAAGAAACTTACAAAGAAGAAGTGGCAGTCGGCGCAGTCGGTGAAGGGCTACGACTACGAGTGGGAGGGCATGACGCAGCACCAGCGCAAGCAAGCGGCTCTGGATTACCTCGAGCTCCAAATCCCCAGTCTGTTCGACTGAGGCCCGAAGCCGTATGGGCCGCAGTTGCGGTGGGGCTACTGAGTGCCCGCAGTTGCGGGGTGGCTGGGTGCGCGTGAACACGCGGAGGGCGAGGCGGTGTGAGGAGGCAGGCGGAAGGTTTAGGGTGTTCCACGGGTGCACGCCTTAGTGCGCCAACTTGTGTGGGCGAGCGTTTTTCTTAGAGAAGCATGGAGTGAAGCATCGAAACCCTGTGCGCGCGATGATTGGGGCTTCCGCGCGGGCGTTGTTGAAATGTACCTCCTTCTTCGCCCCTCCGCATCGTCTTCAGTTGCTCCTCCCTCCTCCCCTCCCTCTTCCTAGTTCTGTAGCCCGCAGCCGAGTGCCCGGCCCGAGTCGTTCGCCACGCGACCGCTCATGGATGTTCCCGTGGGGCGGACATGGTATGGCGAGGAGGACGGAACGCATTTCGAGGTGGAGTGGCTCCATTACGACAGCGGCTGCGCACCGAGGAAAACGAAGTATGGCACCACTGGGCTCGCCAACATCTTGAGCCGCAGTAGCGGCGTTCCGTGCCCCAAGAAGATAAAGGTGCACGCATGTGCGGATTTTCCGTGCCTAGCGAAGTGGCCCGCGTCGCAGTACGGCCTTGCTGAGCCGCCTCGCTTTCATTTGCGGCCGTCTGCTTGGCGACCGGGCGCGACGCCACCACCCGCAGTTGCGGCTCCAGGCGGCGCCGCAGTTGCGGCTCCCTCGGCCCCTGCACACATAGCACCAGCAACACCAGCAGAACTCGCAGCTCCTGCGCAAGAAGGACACGCAGCTCCAGCACCAGAAGCACCCGCAGAACCCAAACCTCCAGCAGCCCCTGTGCCCGAAGCACCCGCAGCAGCAGTCCCTCCAGCTCCTCCAGCTCAAGTGCACGCAACACCAGACCCGCCTGCTGCGCAGGAGACCGCAATTGCGGTTGAAGCTCCTGAGGGAGTGGAAGCGGACAAAGACACACCACTTCCAGCACGCTTGCCACCAGCGCGGCCGCTGCCAGAGAACTGGTCGAAGACGCAGGTCGCATTCTTCCCGTGCCCAGACCCAAAGGCTGCAGCACGAGTTGCGGCGCCTGTTGGCGACGCCTTGCGGCCACGAGTCGCGGCGCCACCCCTGGCGCCAGAGAAAGGTGTACCTGTGGAAGACGCGCCAAAGATCCAGGCCGCAGTGGCGGCGACGGTGCCTGACCGCGTGATGGCTCTCCTGAGGCAGATTCTGTCCGAGAATTCCTACATAGGGTATTCAGCTTTCATGCTGTTTGCCTTGCGGTTCGGGCGTCAACCTTACGTGTGGGAAGGCGAGAACCGCAAGGACCTCCTTGACTTCTACATGCCTTGGGCAAAGGAGAAGTGCACTGAGCCATGCGCCGTCGACGGCGTGGCGTGCGTACTCGCCGCTGCTGAGGATCTGTTCGGGGAATGGACAACGGTGGAACTCAGGCCCGTGACTCCCGAGAACCCTCTCCATGAGGTGCGCCACTGGGTGGCCGCAGTTGCGGTGGGTGGCGTGTGCTCTGAGGGGGCGGACGCGTTGAACAGGTTCTACGGTCCTCTGGGACAATGGGTCCTAGGGACTGTTTGCGATGGAAACTGCGGCATTGACCTTATGGCGATGATGTTGCAGAAACCGCAAAATGCCGAGACGCGCAAATGGCTTCGGGAGGAACTGTACGATTTCGGGGTGCGCCGCTGGGACGAACCGTGGTTGCACGACATGCTCGTTGTCACGCAGGAACTAACCTTGGAGGAGGTGCGGGCGTACCGCAGTTGCGGGGCCAGCGGCCCTGCTGGACCCATGGTCCTGCACGACTCCGAGGGCGAGGGCGAACCAGCAGAGGCGCCGAGAGAGGCGAGCGCGCCACGCCCCGCTCTCATGGCGGCGTTAGAGTGGCAGACGGGCGTGCAGGACATGGGTATATTGCTTGCCATGGCTGAGGCTATGCCCGAGGCGTTGCAGGAGGAGCAGATCAGGGCGCACGCACTGGCCAGCGCACGCCCAAAACCCGAAGTTGCGGAACAGAAGCGGCGCGTGTGCCCGCACATGCTCAGAGACCGCGAACTGGTTTGCAAAGACCTGGAGGCGCACGCACGCAGTTGTGGTTGGATGGGCGAGGGCGTTCTGCCACGGAATTCAATCGCGTCTTTTTGCGAGCGGTTCACGTGGCCGAAGGGCATGGGGGTCGTCCAGCAGCGCCAGGCCGTCTCCAAGTGGTTTCAAAACTGGCGCACACAAGGTGGACATGGCACGGCGGGCGTGCATGGCCGACGCCGCGCGCGGGGCAACCAAGGGCGCCCGAACAAGGCTCCATGGCTGGAAGCCGCTCTGTACGAGTGGTGGTCCCACATGAGGTACTCCGTGGACTGGAAGGCGGTGGCCAAGCGAACCGCAGTTGCGGAGGAGAGGCCCAAGATGTTGGCCAGGTTCTCCCAATCCCTGCTGGTTACGAAGGCGAAGCAACTCGTCGCGGACTACTGCGTGGAGACAATGAAGCGGGGAGGCAAACCGATGGTGCCGCAGTTGCGGCCTCGGTGGTGGGTGAAGTGGCGGCGCTCCTACGGCCTGAGCATGAAGAAGCCGAACCGCAAGTACAAGGTGCCAAAATGGTTGCTCCAATCTCGTTTTGAGACTATGATCTTGAACGTGGCCAGGGTCCGCGCAGCTGCAGAGGAGCTTCTGGGGTACGACCCGCACATCCTGAACTGGGACCAGTCGCCCTTTCACCACAACGAGTCGTCGTCGGCCTCGAAGCCGACCTTGGCTGTGAAGGGTGGCATTGTCCCGCTTGTCGAGGCGCATGACGACAGCAGGGCTCGGTGGACAGCGAACCTGACGGTGTCGAGCGACGCGGAGGACATCCGCAGTTGCGGACCACCGCCGGCGGAGCTAATGTTCAAGGGGGGATCTGTCATCGCTGAGGGCTTGGCCGCACATGCCCGCAGTCGCGGCTATCCGTCTTGGGTGAGCACGGCGACGTCCGAGAAGGGGTCCTACCGCGCAGACGACGTTGTATCATTCTTGCAGCGGCACTTGCGGGCCTGGCCCGACGACCCGCAGTTGCGGGGAAAGTGGCGCATCCTCATGGCCGACGACCATTCCCCGCACAAAGCAGACGCTGTGCGGAGACTCGCCTGGCAGCGCGGCTACGTGCTGATCATTCACGGCGGGGGGACGACCGCAGTTGCGCAGCCCGTGGACACGGACTTGAACCAGCACGTGAAGCGCCGGTACATTGCCCTCGAGACCAAAGCGCTGGTGCAGCAAATGGCGTTGGGGAAGCACGTGCCGCAGTTGCGGCGTTCCGATTGCGCCGACTTGATGCTGTCAGTGTTGGAGAATGTGCAGTTGCACTTGGACGCCGCGAAAGGTTTCCTGAAAGTGGGAATTCGAGCGCCCTTCGACAAGTCAGGAGATCTCGAGATTTGCCGAGAGGCGGCGGAACTCTGGGAAGCAGGGGGGCTGCGAGCAAAAGTGGACACCGCAGTCGCGGAGGTGAGGGAAGAATGCGAGCAGAAACGTTTGAAATGGTCCTACAATGACGTGCTGCGTCTCATACACGAATACGAGAAACACGACGCCACAGATTCCGTGTTGGAGAAGCTCGGCGACGAAGCGCTAGGCCAGGAGCCAGGCCACGAGGAGGGCGATGAGGAGGGCGGGGAGGAGGAGGAGGAGGAGGTGCACGAGGAGCACGAGGAGGACGAAGAGCAAGAGGAGGCCTCGTGGGCCGAGGCTCTTGCGGAACAGTGCGATGCCGCAGTTGCGGCACCTGGGCCTCAAGGATCCTCGGTATCCATGGACTGCGTGGTCGACGCAGAGGCGGCCGAGCAGGTGGCAGTGGCGACGTCCTTGGCAGAAACGCTCCGCGAGGCGGAAGATATGCTGCGCCAAGTGGGCATGGAGAAACTAGCGCAGGATTGCCGACAGCAACGACACAAACAAAAGAAGCGGTTGAGAGAGCTGGCGCGGGAGGACAACGAGGTCCTACGAGCGTTGACTGCCCAGCGAGACCACGAAGCCGCAGTGGTGGCGAAAAAGCGGCGCCTGGCTCTGGAAGCGAACGACAGGACGAAGGCGTTGCACGATCTCAAGAAGCAGATTCGAGAGGCCGAGGCCGCCTTGAGGGCAAAGAAGGAGGCCGCAGTTGCGGTGGAAACGGCTTTGGCTAACAAACACGCCCTAGCGCAGTGGAATCCCGAGGAGTTCAAGATCAAGAAAAACAGGATGGCAGCTCTGGATCGCCTGGCTCGCGGAAAAGGCGTCCTCTCAGACGAGCAGAGGGGGGAGTGGGCATGGTTCAAGACGCATTGGGACGAGGAGATGTGCAAGCAGCACAAGGAGCAATGGCCGCTCACGTTTGCTGGGTGGCTGCAAAAAGTCGCGAACGACGCGGCGTCTGGGAACCGTTCGGCGCTGTCGCAGTTCGTGCATTCGGAAACAGTGAGAACCCTGGGAGGGCAAATGGCGCTGGTAATCCCAGCCCTAGCGTGATGCAGGCCGCAGTTGCGGACCCACAGGAAGTCCAGAGGGAAGTTGTTTTTCCAAGCGGCTCCCGCGCGGGCAGGAGATGAGGCAAAACCGCAGTTGCGGTCTTCCTGCTGCTGTGAAAATAATCCTTTCACAGTCCCTTGCAATCGTCGCCCTCCTTCTGCTTCTCCGCCAGTCCATTTGTTGTTCTTTCGGTTCCTTTGAGTCCTCGCCCTCCTTCTGCCACTCCTCGAATCCTCTTTGTCTCCTCCCTCCATCCGACCCCATGCCCATTCACGATCCATTTCCGTAGCCACCGTGGCTCGAGGTGGCGCACGCGAAGACGCAAGCATGTGGCCGCCCGCGCGCCCGAGCGCATCCTCAGGGAGTATGGACCGTGGATTTCGATTCGCCAGAACGGTGTTCATCCACAACGCTGAGGAGGAGGAGGGAGGCAAAGACGAGGAAGCCGCAGTTGCGGATGATGACGACGACCAGCGGACGCAAGATGGCGACAGCACCGTCGCGTCCTCGGCTGCCTCCGCTGACGAGGCTGAGTCCCGGGGAGGTGCGGGAGCCGCAGTTGCGGCAGCACATGACTCCTACATGCCGAGAGTGTTGTCGTCGCGGAGACCCTGGAAACGGGTGCCCATCATCGAGACAAGCAATCTGTCGGAAAAACAAAGAGCTCTTGTCGACGCATGGGAGGAGAAAACGGAGTTCGAAGCGGGACGGGTCGGCTTCTACGTGGCCAACTTCGGAGGGACTGCAGCTAGACCCACGCAACGCGCGGACGAGTGGGCGCAGCTCCGCGCGAACCCTGCCCAGATCATCGCCCTCTGCGAGTGCGACGACGAGACCTGCGCGGTACTCAGTGGGGAGCACGACGCGAGGGACAGTGCAGCCGCAGTTGCGGACGATAGGTTTCGGAGTCGGACTCAATACAACTACCTGTGCGTTAAGGGCGGCGAGCCATCAGGGACCCTCCTTGTTGGCATGAGGGACCGCAGTGGCGGCCACATTGAACACGTAGACTTTGCGAGACTCTTCCACAAGCAGGAGAAGTCCAAAACGAAGAAGAAGAAGAAACAGTCCGCAGTTGCGGAGGCTCCTGCGCCAAAGCTGCACAACAAGTACTCCAGGGCGATGGTGGTGCGCGTCCACCTGGACCAGGCCGTGCCCCATTTGGGGGGCTCCTTCAACGTCATGGCGGTGCACGTCCACCACAGCTTGGCCAACCAAGACTGGGGCGTCACGAAGCTCCATGAGTTCTACAACTGGTTCGTCGCCTACGTCAGGGAATGGGACGTGAAGGTCTGCATGGGGGACTTCAACATGTGCATGTTCCAGCTTGTGTCCTGGTGCCGCAATTGCGGCCTGACTGTGGACGTCGCCGCGTGGACCCCCTGGAAGACAGCAGGCGGCCAGCCCAGGGCAGACAGCATGGCGATTTTGTTCATAAACTGTCCTGGGCAGTACAAGCTTCACCATGGCCTGAGTGTTCTGCACGACCGTGAGGGCGGATTCTTGACGACCCAGCATGATCCGTCTTTCCCTGTCTTCGACTACACGAATGGCCCTGGGAAGATGCTTCAGACTTACGTGCCCAAGGCTGAGCCCGTTGAAAACAAGATGCGCGCCTTCCTGACGCCATCTGGCGAATCCTTGACCGCAGTTGCGGAGTTCGAGCAAAGGATGGCGCGCAGGGAACGCGACGATTGGGTGCGCTATCCCTTCAGAGTGAAGCAGGGCAACCTCGACGACAAGATATGGCATGGCGCCTTCGGCAGGGCGAGGCACGGAGCGCACTTCCCTCTGGTGGCTTTCACGCACAATACGTGCCGCAGGTCACCTGAAAGACTCGCCGCGAGGTTGGAACGCAGGAAGGGCGGCAGGAAGGGCGGCAAGAAGGGCGGCAAGAAGGGCAGCTACGCGGACACCGCAGTTGCGGGGAAGGGCGTCCGACCCCAGATGGGAACCGCAGTTGCGGGGAGAGACGCTGGGGCTGAGCGAGCTGGGAACACGCCACCGCCGCAAGCTGCCAACGGCGACGATGCGACCCCTTCTTGTGCCGCAGTGGCGGCTGGGTCCTGGGACGCCAGCGGCAGCGGCGCATGGGAGGCGCGCAGTCCCGCCACGAGATGGCAGGGCTGGTCCTGGTGGGACTGGAGCTCGAGCGAATGGGGCGCTGATGGCGCGCAGTGGTGGCCCTCTGATCATGCCGCAGTTGCGGACAATGCCCCTGAGGGCTCGCCTCCTCAGCGTGAAGTCGAGTGGGGCTCGAGCGGGCGACCTGCCGAGCGCCCTCCGTGGAGCTTCGAGGCGCAGCGTTGGTGATGGCCGCAGTTGCGGGCAAGTGGAGCATGATGTTGATTGCCGCAGTTGCGGACAGTGTACGCTGGAAAAATCATCATCATCATCAATCATAATCATCATCATATCATCATATCATACGTTCAAAGCAGTGCCGGGGCACTGCTTTGAACGCGTTCAAAGCAGTGCCGGGGCACTGCTTTCGATCGTCGCCTCGTCGCCGTTATAAGGGCTATCGGATTACGGAGAGAATGGATGCGATGCCCAGCAGCAGTTCTTGTTCATTTTGAACCGGATTCGCTGTCCGCGCCGCGGCCGACGTTGTCCATTCGAGACAGAAAGCCGGCATCCCAACAGCGGCCGCTGTCGAATTTGGACAACATTTGTTGTTGGGCATCGTATTCATCTTGTCCGTGCCAATTCGGGGTGTCCGAAGACGATGCTGCCGGCTGTGACGACGACGCCCAATCACCCATTCATCGCCGATAGGGGTCCGACAGCCCACCCCTCCCAGCAGCGTGCGGAATCGCTATCCGGGGCCCATCGCCGATCTATCGGCGATGTATCGCCGATTGCAGCTCGATGCTGCCCTCCCTGAGCCAGTCCCGCCCTAGAAACTCTGTTATAGGGTCCAGTGTTAACCGGGGTTGTCGGGCCCGCCCGCCACCCCGTCGGTTAACCTGACCTTGTCGGTTGTGCAGGTCCGAAGGGGGTTAATTAAGCAGTACTCGTGCGTGCAGGCTTTCGGGGGGGGGACCCAAGGCGAAATGGTCAGGTTCTCGGCCAGCACCCCCCCCCCACCAGACAAGCTGGGTTATCGCAGAAAGAATACGAAAAATCGAGCTCCTGTTGTGGCTCGTCAGGTGAAGACGATGGTTGCGGTTGCGACGACGACGACGACGCCCGCCCAGCCGCCTCGTGCGGCTCCGTGCTGGCCATCTTCTGCGTCACCGGGGCCCTTGCGGTGGGGCGGCCGAGGCCCGGCTCTCCGCCTCCCCCACGCGCCTCGCCTCCCACGGGGCAGCCAAGCGTCACGGCGAGAGCTCCTGATCTTCCCTCCTCCTCCTTCTCCTCCTTCGCATCATCATCATTAGCATCATCATCATCATCAGCAGCATCATCAACAGCATCAGCATCAGCATCAGCATCAGCATCAGCATCAGCATCAGCATCATCATCATCATCATCATCATCATCATCAGCATCATCATCATCATCATCATCATCATCATCATCATCATCATCATCATCATCATCATCATCATCATCATCATCATCATCATCATCATCATCATCATCATCATCATCATCATCATATATCCCTCCTTATCCTTATCCTTATCCTTATCCTTATCCTTATCCTTATCCTTATCCTTATCCTCCTCCTCCTCATTCTTCTCCTCACGGCACGAAGGGACCATCGGCGAATCCTCCTCCTCCTCATCATCCTCCCTCTCCTCTTCTCACGCCTTCTCCTCCTCCTTTTATCCAGTCTCCTTCTCCCCCTCCTCCTCCTCCTCCGAAAGGATGGGCAGCAGCGCAGAGCTCCCCTGGGGAAAGTCTGCCTGCCTCTAGGAATCCAGTATCTCGGGCCTGTTCAAGCACCGCTCCCACTTTCTGGCCACAAGCGGCACTGGACACATTGGGCGTCGCCACGTACATCGACGCATGCGGGGAGGATACGTCTATTGACAACGTGGCCGTTGCGTTTGACGCATTACCAAGAAAAGGTATATCCGTCTGCGGTGTGCTTCTGTCCCAGATCATGCCCCACATGGCACTCCAAGACGAGCAGCTGCCCAGATCCTCACTTCATTCCATGGAACAGCAAACGACAGCCTAAACCGAACTTCTCTGAGGGCCGTGCGCATTTCTTGGATCGGCGTTGGGGACCCCTCTTGCGGCGCCTCCAGCGCCGCCCTTGGCGCGCTCCGTGCGTCAGAGAGGGGTCCAACGCCGAGCCAAGAGATCCGCGTGGACCTTCAAGAACCTATGCTTTTGTAGTTGCTCGTTTCTCTATTCCAACCACCCCCGTCCCCCGCCCTCCCCGTCCTCTCTTTAGGACGCAACTCCTGGGATGTCAAATTCAGAATCGGCGCTAGTACATCCCAGGTCGAAAAGTCGCCCAATCTGGTTTACTCCAGTTGAGTACCGCGGAACCCGGCGCAGCTCCGCTTGACCCGGCGCAGTCCGGCTTAGTGGCCCCTGAAACGGGCTTCATAGATCTGACGAAGTCCTCCCGGGAGTCCAAGCCCTCTGACCCTGCACCTGCCCGTGCCCCTCCCGGTTCCCCCCCCTCGCTCTCCCCTCCTCCCCGGACTTTGTGCAGCCTCCGCGACCGGCATCAAGCGCCTTACTCCGACCTCTGGGACGGACGGCGGCGCCAGCCCAGCGAAGAAACGCGCGAGAGGAGGCGGCCGGATCCGCCTGGGATGGCTCCAACCGCGTGTTTCGGAGGTTGGTAGACCTCCTACCCTGACACGTCGATTAGCGAATTGGCCGTTTTCGGTTCGCGAGAGGGTGTCGCGGCCGTCATTTGTGCGGGTCCAGGTCCGTCGGTTTCGGTTTTAGGCTGTTTTCACGAGAAGGTGGTTTATTAAAGGGAGGTTTGTCCACCGCCGAGTGTTGCCTCGATGCCCCCCGAGATGAGCACTGATCACTGCTCCCCCTCCCCCGCACTGCCCCCGCCCGAACTGAAGCCCCTCCCTCAGTGGAGGAACAGGTTTAAGTCGGGCCCGGGCCTGTCCCTCTACAGGAGGATTGTTCAGAAGTAGTAAAAAAATAGTGCGGGACGATTTTTTGATTACTTTGAATGATTTTGGGAGTATTGTCTGGGTAGTTCAATTTTTCGTCCAAAATCCGCCTGTAGGGGGACACGCCCGACCTAAAAACAGGTTTCCTTCGCCCGTTCTCCCTTCTTCTTGGCGGCTTCCTGGGAGGCCCTCGTGGCCACCGTGGGATTCGCCTCGAACTTCTGGTCAGCACGAACCTCCTCCTCCTCCTCCTCCTCCTCCTCCTCCTCCTCCTCCTCCTCCTCCACTGAACCTCCTCCTCCTCCTCCTCCTCCTCCTCCTCCTCCTCCTCCTCCTCCCCCCTCCTCCTCCTCCTGCTCCTCCTCCTCCTCCTTCTCCATTTCTCGCCCCCCCCTCTGGGAGAGGTCCAGGGAGCGGCGGTATCGGTACCGTTTGTTTTCCCCATGCCCGAGAGCCAGATGCCGTGCGTCCGGCACCAAGAGCGGCGGCGCAGGGCCCGGGTTCGGTTTGGGTCCTAGTGGGGATGCGTCCAGATCAGTCTCGGTTCCGCTTCGGCTGGTCGCTAGCACGGCCGACCAATTCCTGGTTCGCGTTCTCGTCATAGTCCAACTGGCCAAGACAGTCCAATTGTAGCCTGTCTCAAGTGGCCTTCGGCCCATCCCGCCACCAGCTCCTGGGTGCTGGGAATAGGTTTCTTAGAGTTGTCGCAGATTGCCTGTCGTGGGCAAGAGGTGTCTTAGAGTCTTAGTTCTCAAGGGCTTCTTGGGGTCTCTTGGGAAGGCTTCTCGGGGGCCTCTGTGAGGCATTGTTGGGGCCTGCTGGGGGGCTCTTGGGCTCTTGGGGTCACTTGGTGGCGTCGTCGGGGTCTCTGAGGCATCTTGGGAGCATGCCTTCGATCTGTGGGGTCATCTTTGGGGGAACGGCTCGAAGTATCGGTTCGTGTTCTCCTCTTAAGACCCTCTTGGGCTCTCTTGGGGGCCGCCTCCTGGGCCATCGTGGGTCCCCTTGGACCGTCTGGGGGCCTCTTGGACCATCTTGGGACGATCATGGGAGTCTTTCGGGCCGTCGAGGGCTCTTGTGGGGCTTCTCTCTGGCGCCATGTTACATACGTGGGGCAGATGTAGACACTATGTGCAGTCTTGGGGCCGGTTTGGCAGATGTACCCGGTACGTGGGGCAGTTTCGGAGCGGTTTTGGGTAGCCTTGGACCACTGCGGGGCACGCCTTGGAGGCCAGCTGAGATCATCCGTGGCCATGCGTGGCCAGTTTGGAAATAATTCGGGCGATCTGGACCACGTGGAGACTTATTGGACCCTTCGGAGGCGCCTGTAAGCAGCACATCGAGGTATCAAACACAAAGGCATGACTTGTTTCCATTGTGAAAAAAACAAGTCCCAGGGGGGTCTGGGCTCTCTCTCTCTCTCTTGGGGCGGATTTCGCTTCTCTTGGAGCCTTTTGGGATGTGATAGAGGCCTCGTGGCCGTGGTGGATTCCCTTGGAGCGGTCTTGAAAGCAATCTTGAGGTCGGAGGCGTCCGAGGCTGGATTTTGAGGGCTTGAGTGGGGTGTTGAGAAGCTCTTGTCCCTTCCCACGGGGATAAAAAGTGATTTTGGAACCACCAGGGAGGGAGAATGGACAAGCTATGTACGCTCGCGGCTCATCTGACATCCTATCTTTCCCTCCCATCCCTTTCCAAGGCGCTGACTATCCGCGGACGCGTGTTCTAGCCGACCTGCGACTCCTACAGAAAGACCACTCCATGTTATGCGCAATCGGGAAAAGGAGAGTTGTGTGCGCAAGAGGAGGAGGTGGCGAGTGATCAGGAGGATGAGCGGGAGGAAAAGGATGAGGACGAACAGCATCAGCAGCAATATTTCAAGCGGGAAGATCGGAAGGAACAGCAGGACCAGGGGAAGGCGGAGGAGTGGAAATGAGGAGGGCGATAACGATGGAGAAATATTCGGATTCAGAGAAGTCGCCTGCACTGGGGCGAGACGAACAGCAGCAGCAGGAGCTGGAGTGGAAGGAGCAGGAGAAGCAGGAGGACCAGGGTAAGGCGGAAGAGGGGAAATGAGGGGGGATCAACATGAAGCAAGACTCGGATCCAGAGAAGCGGCCCGCACTGGGGCAAGAACGCATTCTGAACGACGGAAGCAAAGCGCCGATCCGAAAATGCGGGCCACGCTGCAGCGGGAGCACCATTCTGAGATTCCAAAAACAATCGAATTGCAAGCAAGCTTAAGAATGTACATCAATTTTGAAATCCGGTGCGCATCACAAAATTACGCGGAGGGGGTGGGAGCTCTTTTGGACAGCATCAGGGGAGGAGGGAGAGTAGCATTCATATTGCTCAATTGTCCAGGCGAACTTGTCGTACGTATTTTCACCCCAGAAAGTTCAAGACAGCTGGTTCCTTGAATTTTCTCCCTCGTCTGGCATTGCCACCCGCATCCCCCAATCAGCTGACATCAATCTTGGGCAGCCTGAGCAAATTGTCTTGAGCGCACATTCGCCCAGCCTGGCGCCCGCGCCTGGCTGTTCTGGGACTGGTCCTGGCTCGCTTGCCTCGTCGAGGCCGCGCTTCTCCTGTTGCATAGGATTGAGTCGGGCCTGCCCCTCTACAGAAGGGATGTTCAAAAATAGTCAAAAAGTAGTCTGGGGATGATTTTTTGACTATGTTTGACAATTTTTTAAGTATTTTGTGATTTTTTGTGAAGCCATGTCGTACAAAGCCCCCCTGTAGGGGGACAGGCCTGACCTAAGCATAGGAGCAGGTCGCATCATGTGAGAACGAGAAGGATCGTTGCCATAGTACCGCTGCCACCGATACTGCTATTACTTTCGCGCTCGGCATGCCATCGATGACATACCCTGAGCGCGACTCTTCCTGGAGACGGCTTTGCGATTCCCTTTCGAACTGCACCTCGTGTTCGTGATTGTCGGCGGTGAGCTTCGATAGCGCCATGCTGCCATACAGTTTCGATGTTGCATATTTTCGCGCCTGTTGCCTCCATTTTGGATGTTGCCTCCAGTATGGAGCGATTGTCTGGAGATTGTGCGACAATCATGATCCTACGTATTACATAACGAATTCTTGACGTCGACACTACGAAGACTGTGACAACGCTCATTATACCCACTATAGCTAATATAATGTTACGGCTACCACAGCAGCAGTTATTACTACTACTCCGACGACTGCTACTGCTACGACTACGCCGCCACCGCAGCCACCAATATTACAAGTACTACGACTACTGACCATCATAACGTGTACATATTATGTATGCAACTACTAGTATTACTACTGCTACTACTAGTGGTATTGCTACTACTACGGCGATGTGCACTACTACTACTACTACTGCTACTACTACTACTACTACTACTATTACTACGGCTACTACTGTTACTAGCACACTTCTACTACGACTACTACTACAACTACTACTACTACTACTACTACTACTACTACAACTAGTATTATTACTACTACGAGTATTATTATTATTACTACTACTACTGCTGCTGCTGCTGCAATTGCGACCACTGACCATCACAACTTCTACCACTGACGATCGCTACTACTACAACAACTACTACTACTACTACTACTACTACTACTTCTACTACGACTCCTAGGGCTACACGTGGGTAGTTGCCCGGAACGACCGCCCGTGAATCACCTCAAGGATACCCACGGATTGTTCTTTGTTGTTGTATGTTGTTGGTGTTGTTTGTTGTTGTTGGTTGTTGTTGGTGTTGTTGCTGGTGCGTGTTGCGTGCTGTTGTTGTCGTTAATGTTATTATTTGTTGTTGTTGTTGTTGTTGTTGTTGTTGTTGTTGTTGTTTCTTGTTGTCGTTGGTGTTTGTTCTTGTTGTTGTTCGTCGTTGTTATGGTTTAATGGTGGAGTTGTTGTTGCTGTTGTTTGTTATTGCTTCTGGAACAGAATTTGGTGATGATGAAGATGATGCTGCTGATGAAGATGATGCTGGTGATGATAATGAACCTGATGATGCTGATGATGCAGATGATGTTGATGGATAAGCTTATAATGCATATGATGCTGACGATGAAACTGATGCTGTTGATGATGGAAATTATGCTGATGATGAAGATGATGCTGGTGATGACGATGATGCTGATGATTATGAGGATGGTAACTCGGACGATGACGATGATTATGATGATGGTGATTCGGATGATGAAGATGATGCTGATGGTGATTACGATGATGGTGAGACGGGTGGTGGTGGTTTTGGTTGGCAATGATGATGATTGAGATGAATATGATGAAGGTGACCCCAATGATGATGATGATGATTATGGTCTTGATGTTGATTCAGATGATTATGATGCTGGTGATTCGGATGATGATAATGATGATGATGATGATTATGCTCGTGATGATGATGAACGTGATTGTGACGATTGTGATTCGGATGGTGATGATTTTGCCCATGATGATGATTAATATGATGATGATGATGATGATGATGATGCTGATGATGATGATGGTGGCTCGGATGGTGACGACGAGGATCATACTGAGGATTACGATGATTATAGTGACGGTGACTCGGATGGTGATGATTATGCTCATGATGACGAGCAATGTAATTATGTTGATATGGGGGCTCGGATGGTGATGATTTTGGTCATGATGTTGATTGAGATGATTCTGATGATGGTGACTCGGAAGGTGATCACTATGACCATACTGATGCTTGATATGCTAATGATTGTGGTGACGCGTATGGTGATGCTTTTGGTCATGATGATTACTATGATTATGATGATGGTTAATATGATTATGAAGATGTTGATTCGGATGATGATGATGCTGATGATTATGCTGGTGTTGATGGTCATTATGATGATGGTGATGATGATTGAGATGATTTTGATGATGGTGACCCAGATGATGTTGATTAAGGTGATGTTGATGATTATGATGATGATTTCTCAGGAAGCCCTAAACATCTACAGGGACCCCCTCCTCTAGAACATTCCCTTCCTCTTCCCCCCTTCTGTCTTCCCCCTCGTTTGCCCCGTTCTCCTCCTCAATTTGTGGCCCGTTGGCAACATAACCACCTGTGACCTTACGAGCCCCCCACCCCCTACCCCTCTTACGAAACGCACCCACGCACACACACACACACCGCACCCACGCACCCACGCACACGCACGCACCACAACCACCAATCAAACAACAACCGACCACCGACCACCAGCCACCGCCGCCGCCACCACAACCACCACCACCACCAACAACAACAACAACAGCAACACCACCACCGCCACCACCCCCACCCCACCACCACACCCACCCCATCCCCATCCTTACTTCCTATGATTAAACACCCCCACATCCCCAGCTAGCCGGCCGTTAGCAGCCCCGCCGTCTTAGCTGTCAAAAAAACCACATAAACTCATTTTTTTTCTCGCCAACATGTCGTCTAGTTGCGCAAAGTGCAGCAGGAATGGGACGGAATGGACATCGCTTGGGTAACCCTAAGAAGGCGGTCGCGTCCTACCCATCAGAAAAAAACTATACAAAGTCAGCGTTTTTCTTGTCAGCATGGACACTGTTGTCGTCGACGCTGCGACACATGTAGGAGGAATGGGACGCGGCGCACATCGCGCGCGGACACCTGGCCAACTCTACGCGGGACCCCCCGTCCTACCAGTCAAAAAACACAGCAACGTCGACACTTTTCTTCTTGCCAGCATGTACTTTCTCCTCGTCAGCGCTGCGAATCGCGTAGCGGGAATGGGACGCCCCGCGGATTCCCAAGAGGCGTTCTCTTCTTCCTCCTCAGTTTCTCCCTCCCTCCCTCTCTCCGTCCCCTCCTCCTCCTCCTCCTCCTCCTCCTCCTCCTCCCCCTCCTCCCCCTCCTCCATGCGCGGCAGGAGCGAAACGATTGGCGGTGCAACACGCGTGGCTGGAATGAAACGCGACGCACTTCGCGCGCTGGACATGTTGTCGCCGACGATGCATCATGAGAGGCTGGAGCGGGGCGCGGCGTACATCGCGCGCGGTTTTGTTTCTCGTCGACGCTGTTCAACACGCGGCAGGAATATGATGCAGCTCGTGTCGCGCGCTGGACGTCTAGCCGCCCACGATATAACATGAACGACAGGCGTCGGACGCGACGCGCGCACTTGCTTCTTATACTGTGGGAGGGCGGGTGGGAGTGGACGGAGCCCTCTGGCTCGTTCGAGCTGGCTAACTTGCCCCCACCCCACCCCACCACCACCACCACCGCCACCGCCGCCGCCACCACCACCACCGCCACCCACCCGCCCGCACACCAGCACACACACACATATATGCGTGCCCCCCCTCTGAGATCTACCTTGAAGCCCTTTTCAAAGCAAAGAAGTACGAGGACACCATCGCTGTCCAAGTTTGCAGTAACAATTTACCTCCGCCAAAAGTTGGCACAGAACGTGGATCCCATCTCGGCCCAAAGGTCTTTGCCCCTGTGCCAGTAAAGCCACTGGGCGCTGCGAATTGCAGTGGCGGCCGTCTCAGAATTGGGCACCATTGTCTGGCCTCCCAAGGTTGAGCGGATGTATTTCCAAGCGCTGTCGATAACCTGGGAGCCGGCCTTGGTGCGCAACTTCCTACCACATGGAAGCTTATGAGTTGCCAAGCGCGCGTAGCACGGCTTCATCCACACCCACTTGCCATTCTTTTTCACTCTCTTTTTTCAGTGCCGCACTGAATCGTGCAACACTCCCTCAACTCGCATGGCGTAGTTCTTAGCGCGGTCCGTATGCAAAATAATGCGCCTACCTTTCAAGTAGCGGTTTGCCAGAGGCGCCCAATCGACCTTCCTGATTGCGCCTGGCCCAGGAGCCCTCTTCACCGTGGGAGCCGCGGTAGTCTTCGCCAGCACCAGCGACTCGGGCCGGCCTCGCTCCACGATGCCCGCCCATTGCTCCCATTCCACGCTCTCGGGGTCGTCCGCCTTGGCTGCCCTTCCAAAGACTGCTTCATCTGCTTCAGCGTCCCTCCAATCGCGGTCGTTGCCAACCCCGAAAACGATCGTCTTCTCTCGCTTCTTGACAAACTTCTCGCGCTGCTTCTTCACGGCAATCGAGATCCTTTCGATCGCCTTGTGGTTTGCGGAAGAGATCAATCTGCGAATCGTGGGATTGCTTCCTCCTGCTAGAATGCTGAACAAGATGGCCACCTGCTTCTTGAAAGGCGAATGCGTGGCCCCCCACCCAGTAGAGAAGACGGGGTGATGAGCATGTGGAACAGTGAACTTCTGACAGCCCTTGCGGTTGCTCGCAGGAGGCCTCAAAAATCTCTCCTTAATATCCTCCGTCCCCTCCTCCTGCTACTCCTCATTCTCCTCCGCCCCCTCCTCCTCCTCCTCCTCCTCCTCCTCCTCCTCCTCTCCCTCCTCCTCCTCATCCTCTTCTATCCTGGGTTAGGCACCCAGCGTAGTAGGATCAGGAGAAGCCTCTATCCGAATTCGACTTTAACCCCACCTCCTAAGCTTGGGCCCCTGTGTATTCCGTCGGCCGAGATCCGAGCTCAGCGGGCTGGGAAGCTGCGAGTCGAGGAGGCGAGTTATGCTCTGGCCTCGGGCAAGTCTGGATTAGAGATCCCAGAGCCGCTTGACATGTATAGGGTTTCGTGCGCGGCTTCACCCCGAGAAAAAAAAACAACCCACACCATACATAAATGTGTTCACTGGCTCTCGTTTCTGTTATGCCCAGCCCTCCAGCCCAGGCCTCGAGGCGCGAAGCGCGATTATCTTCGCGCCCCTGGGGGTGACGTCGGAGTCGGGGTTATGCACTATATGACAAGCGCGGTAGACAAAGCGGCACTTCAGAATCCGCCACGAGATATGCTCGGAGAAAGCGTGCGAGAACGATTTCCTGATGTCTCCTCGCTCCTCGCTCCTCGTTCCTCATACTTCTCATTCCTCCTCCTCCTCATCCTCCTCCTCCTCCTCTTCCTCCTCCTCCTCCCTCATCATCAGCAGCATCATCAGCAGAATCATCAGCAGCATAATCGGCAGCATCACCATCGTCACCCTATTCCTCCTCCTCATCATCATCACCATCATCATAATCCGCATCGGCATCATCATCATCAGCATCAGTATCCGCATCATCATCCTCATCGTCCTCGGCGTAGTATCGTCATCGTCCTCGGCGTAGCATCGTCATCGTCATCGTCATTTTTGTCGGGCACCGGAGGGCTCCCGGGAGTGAGAAACAATGCTCCGGAACCCCAAATACCGTGCAACAAAAATCAACGAGACAAAACATACGAAACGCGTCAGGAATTCGTGGCTGGAAATGCCCTGGCAGCGCTTCAATGCAAAATCTTCAGATTTTCAAAGGCGGGCCCCGGGACCTAAAAAAAAAATTGGCGTTAGTGGCCCCTTATTCACAAGGCACAATGAGTGTATGAATGATAATCAAGACGGTACAACACGACTCAGTAGCACGAGCCCCGCAGGGTTCAGCGCTGCTGGCACCTGGCACGAGCCCCGAAGGGTTCAGCGCCAGGTGACTGGGAGCACGAGCCCCGAAGGGTTCAGTGCTCCCACTTGGAGTAGCGCGAGCCCCGCAGGGTTCAGCGCTGCTGGCACCTGGCACGAGCCCCGAAGGGTTCAGCGCCAGGTGACTGGGAGCACGAGCCCCGAAGGGTTCAGCGCTCCCACTTGGAGTAGCACGAGCCCCGAAGGGTTCAGCGCTGCTCGCACCTGGCACGAGCCCCGAAGGGTTCAGCGCCAGGTGACTGGGAGCACGAGCCCCGAAGGGTTCAGCGCTCCCACTTGGAGTAGCACGAGCCCCGAAGGGTTCAGCGCTGCTCGCACCTGGCACGAGCCCCGAAGGGTTCAGCGCCAGGTGACTGGGAGCACGAGCCCCGAAGGGTTCAGCGCTCCCACTTGGAGTAGCACGAGCCCCGCAGGGTTCAGCGCTGCACGCACCTGGCACGAGCCCCGAAGGGTTCAGCGCCAGGTGACTGGGAGCACGAGCCCCGAAGGGTTCAGCGCTCCCACTTGGAGTAGCACGAGCCCCGAAGGGTTCAGCGCCTGCTCGCACCTGGCACGAGCCCCGAAGGGTTCAGCGCCAGGGCGACTGGGAGCACGAGCCCCGAAGGGTTCAGCGCTCCCACTTGGAGTAGCACGAGCCCCGCAGGGTTCAGCGCTGCTCGCACCTGGCACGAGCCCCGAAGGGTTCAGCGCCAGGTGACTGGGAGCACGAGCCCCGAAGGGTTCAGCGCTCCCACTTGGGGTAGCACGAGCCCCGAAGGGTTCAGCGCTGCTCGCACTTGGCACGAGCCCCGAAGGGTTCAGCGCCAGGCGACAGACGTCGTCGTCCTCCTCCGCCTCCTCCTCCTCATCATCATCATTCGGCCTCATTGTGAACGGATTTGCCTGGTCTATCACGCGGACTCTCAATTCTGAGAGCCCTACTCGGACTTCAACTGCGAATGCTATGGGAAAAGGATCGTCACACCAATCTCATCACGCGGGCACTCTGGAGCGGCATGCCTCGCTTGCAAGCTACGGCTTGCCCAAGGTATCAAAGGATGGGTCTGGGGAGTTTCCCCTACTGTGCCAGCGGTCACTGGGCGCACACAGGCCCGAGCCATGCAGAGGCCCCTCTCCCTTTTTTATCCTCCTGCGTCCCCACCTTTCGTCGTCGTCGTCCTCCTCCTCCTCCTCCTGCTCCTCTTTGATTCTCTTTCTCCTCCTCCTCCTCCTCCTCCTCCTCCTCCTCCTCCTCATCATCGTCATCATCGTCCTCCTCCTCTTCGCGCCTGGAGCGGGAGGGCGAGAGAGCGGGAGGGCGGGAGAGCGGGAGAGCGAGAGGGCCGGAGAGCGGGAGAGCGGGAGAGCGGGAGAGCGGGAGAGCGGGAGAGCGGGAGAGCGGGAGAGCGGGCGGGAGAGCGGGAGAGCGAGAGAGCGGGAGAGCGGGAGAGCGGGAGAGCGGGAGAGCGGGAGAGCGGGAGAGCGGGAGAGCGGGAGAGCGAGAGAGCGGGAGAGCGGGAGCGGGAGAGCGGGAGAGCGGGAGAGCGGGAGAGCGGGAGAGCGGGAGAGCGGGAGAGCGGGAGAGCGGGAGAGCGGGAGAGCGGGACAGCGGGAGAGTGGGAGAGCGGGAGAGCGGGAGAGCGGGAGAGCGGGAGAGCGGGAGAGCGGGAGAGCGGGAGAGCGGGAGAGCGGGAGAGCGGGAGAGAAGCGGGAGCGGAGAGGAGAGAGCGGGAGAGCGGGAGAGCGGGGAGCGGAGAGCGGGAGAGCGGAGAGCGGGAGAGCGGGAGAGCTGGAGAAGCGGGAGAGCGGGAGAGCGGGGAGAGCGTAGAGCGCAGGAGAGCGGGAGGCGCTTCTGCGGGAGATCGGGAGTAGGGGGGGGAAGAGCGGGAGAAGCGGAGAGGGCGGGAGAGCGGGAGCTGCGGGAGAGCGTGAAGCGGAAGAGCGGGAGAGCGGGAAGCGCGGGAGAGCGGGAGAGCGGGAGGGCGGCAGAGCGGGAGAGCGGGAGAGGCGGTAGAGCGGGGGCGGAAGAGCGGGAGGTCGGGAGGCGGGAGAGGCGGGAGGAGCGGGAGAAGCGGGAGAGCGGGAGAGCAGGGGGCGGGAGCGGGAGAGCGGGAGAGCAGGAGAGCGGGAGAGCGGGAGAGCGGAGAGCGGCAGAGCCTCGGAAGCAGGGGGGCGGCCGGGGCGGCCGGGGCGGCCGGGCGGCCGCCTCTCCCGCTCTCCCGCTCTCCCGGCCGCTCTCCCGCTCTCCCGCCCTCCCGCCGCTCTCCGCTTCTCGCCGCTCTCGACCCCTCCTCTCGATCTCCCCTCTCTCCCGCCCAGCTCTCCCGCTCTCGGCGCTCTCGACCGCCTCTCCCGGCTCCCGCTCTCCCGCCCCGCTCCCCGCTCTCCCGCTCTCCCGCTCTCCCGCTCACTGCCCGCTCTCTCCACCCCGCTCCCGCTCTCCCGCTCTCCCGCTCTCCCGCTCTCCCGCTCTCCCGCTCTCCCGCTCTCCCGCTCTCCCGCTCTCCCGCTCTCCCGCTCCCGCTCTCCCGCTCTCCCGCTCTCCCGCTCTCCCGCTCTCCCGCTCTCCCGCTCTCCCGCTCTCCCGCTCTCCCGCTCTCCCGCTCTCCCGCTCTCCCGCTCTCCCGCTCTCCCGCTCTCCCGCTCTCCCGCCTTCCCACTCCTCCCGAATTTCCATCTCTCCCGCCATCTCGCTCTCCCATCAGCGGCTGGAGAGCACGTTATCGAAAAAGGGTGGTTGAGGTAGATCTCAGAGGGGGGGGCTCCCACATACATATAATATATATTATATATATATACATATATATATATATATATATTCATATACACGCACAACCGCACGCACGCACGCACGCACGCACACGCGCGCACGCACGCACGCACGCACGCACGCACACGCACACGCACACACAAACACACACACACACACATACACACACATGCCGCAGCGGCGGCGGCCGCGGTGGTGAAAGTCTGGAGGCCCGAAGGATGGTCAAACTATAGCAGCCCGAAGGGTGTTAGCCGAGGGGGCCACGCAGAGACCCCGCTTCCCCTTTTCAGCGTTATAGAGGTGTCATTCGTGGCCCCCAGAGGCCCCCCAGAAACCCTCCAGAGGCCCCCCAGAAGCCATCCAGAGGCCGTCCAGAAACCCTTCAGAAGACCTCCCTCCAGCGGCTCGTCAGGTCCCCCCCCCCCCCCCCCCCCTCCATCAGTTTTTCAAAGGCTCCACAAAAGTGTTTCGGAGGCTCTGCATAAAGACTTGAGAGGCCATCCAGAAACCTTCCAAAGGCTCTGCAACCCAGAAGCTCCCCAGAGGCTGCCCAGAGGCTCCCCGGAGGCCTCTCAGAGGCTCCCCAGGGGCCCACCAGTTGCCATGTTGTTTCAGAAGCCATCCGGAAGCCCTCCATCAACTCCTCAGAGGCCCTCCATGGGGCCCTCCACAAGGCCGTCAAAACCCCTCCAGAGACCCCCCAGGAGCCCTCCAGAAACTATTGAATCGCTTCGCTCATTCCGCCGGCCCATAGTGTAGCGTCGCTGGCACTTGCTTGCGTGCTCGGGGGGGCATTTGGGTGGCCTCCTGGGGCCGCTTGGGGGCCTTTCGGGGGCCTCCTGAGGGCCTGTTGGGGGCCTCGTGGGGCCTCTTAGGGGCCTCTTGGGGCCTCCTGGGGACTTCTGAGGGCCGAGGGCTCGAAATACTGTTTGGTGTTCCCCCCCTGGGGTCCCTCTTGGGGCGTTCTTGGGGCCCTCATGGGCCGTCTTGGAGGCCTCTTGGGCCGTCTTGGAGCCCTCTTGGGCCGTTTTGGGGCCCTCTTGGGGGCCTCTTGGGCCCTCTTGGGGCGGTCTTGGGGGCCTCTTGGGCCGTCTTGGGGTGTCGTGAAGCCGAAAAGGTGGAAACGCCAAATCTCTCCAAAACCTAAGGAAAAGCAGTGAATTGTGCCTCTTGGGGCCCTCTCGGGAGTGCTCTTGGAGGCCTCTTGGGGCGTCTGGGGGCCATCGTGGGCGTCTTGGAGCGATCTTGTGGCATCTCGGACCCCTCATGTAGCATCTTGGGGGCCTCTTGGAAGCCTCTTGGCCCTTCTTGGGGCTCTCGGGGACGTCTCGGAGCCGCGTTGGTGCGCTGCTGGAGCGCCCTGGTGACTCCTCCCGGGGCTCTCTCGGGACCTTGCCGGGGTATTTTCCGTCAAAACCCCTCCAGAGACCCCCCAGGAGCCCTCCAGAAACTATTCAAAGATTATTCACATGCTTGTCAAAAACAGTTCAGCCCCCCTCCCCCCTTCCAGAAACCATCCATAAGCTCTCCAGAAGCACGTCGAAAGCCATCCAGGGCGCCCAAGCGCCCCAGCGCTCCAGCGCTTCGACGCCAGCGCCCCAACGGTCCAGCGCCCAGCGCACCCGCGCCCCAGCGCCCCGGCGCCCACGCAACTGCGCCCCAGCGCACTCCAGCGGCCCAGCGCCCAAGCGCCTCGGCGCCAACGCCCCGGCGACCCAGCGACCCAACGTCAGCGCCCCAGCGCCCCCCCCCTTTCATGTGGGCAGTCAACCACGGGTAACCCTACTATTTTGTTACTACTACTACTACTACTACTACTACTACTACTACTACTACTACTACTACTACTACTACTACTACTACTACTACTACTACTACTACTACTACTACTACTACTACTACTACTACCACTACTACTACTACTACTACTACTACTACTACTACTACTACTACTACTACTACTACTACTACTACTACTACTACTACTACTACTACTACTACTACTACTACTACTACTACTACTACTAGGGTCAAACCTCACCTTCGTGTCTACTGAGAATGAATGGGTTCGGGTTCGGGTTCGGGTTCGGGTTCGGGTTCGGGTTCGGGTTCGGTTCCACACAATCAGTTAAAACCAAATAGAATAACATAGAATAGTCGGAGTTTAATCGTACACGAAGCAGGAGTTCGGAAACCCACAATTTCGCCATTCGCTGATAGGAAAACAATACAGGGGGCTATAGAGCTAATAGTACACGAAAATGAGGTTCGGAAGCCCACTGATTCTAATAGTACACGAAGAAGGGGTTCGGAAACCCACAATTTCGCCGTTCGCTCGTAAGAAAACAATGCAGGGGCTATAGAGCCAA
>CAUYUJ010005747.1:60000-127500 GCA_963575745.1 Prorocentrum cordatum | reverse complement strand
ACTTACTCATGCTGAGATTCACTCATACCCAGACTTACTCGTACTCAGGCCTTCTCATTGTCTGACTTACTACACACAGCAGATTGTGAGGATGTCTCAGGCTGGTTTCAGCACCCCTAAGGGGAGCCGCCGAGGGGTATGACTCGATCCCGTTCGCGGCCGCTTTGTGGGGATATCTTAAGCGGTTTGCCTATTTTCTGTCCCAACATCCTTCGCTTTCGGAGCAGATTTGGAGGATGTCTCAAGCGAGGCGCTCATTTTCACGCTCCTAAGGGGAGCTGCCGAGGGGTATGACACTGTCCCGTTCGCGGCCTTTTTGTGGGGTTGTCTCAAGCGGTTTGCTTGTTTTCTGCCCCAATATCCTTCGCTTTCGGGGCAGATTTGGAAGATGTCTCAAGCGAGGCGCTCATTTTCACGCCCCTAAGGGGGGCCGCCGAGGGGTATGACACGGTCCCGTTCGCGGCCGTTTTGTGGGGATGTCTCAAGCGGTTTGCTTGTTTTTGTATCCCAGCCTCCTTCGTTTTCGGGGCAGATTTGGAGGATGTCTCGAGCGAGGCGCTCATTTTCACGCCCCTAAGGGGCACCGCCGAGGGGTATGACACGGTCCCGTTCGCGGCCGTTTTGTGGGGATGTCTCAAGCGGTTTGCTTGTTTTTTATCCCAACCTCCTTCGCTTTCGGAGCAGATTTGGAGGATGTCTCGAACGAGGCGCTCATTTTCACCCCCCAGGTGCACCAGATTTTGAGGATGTCTTGTTCGGTTTGCTTCACAGGTTCTCCTCAGGATGCCACAGGACAACATGAGGTCCCAGGAGGCATCAGGAGGCAACAGAAAGCCTCAAGAGGCCACAAGATGTCCCAAGAGGCTCCAGGAGGTCCCAGGAAGCTCCAGGAGGCCTCGGGAAGCCACAGGAGACCCCAGGAGGCCACAGGGAACGCCAGGAGACTCCGGAAGGCAACAGGAGGCCCCGAGAAGCCCCAGGAGCAGGATGCCTCAGAAGGCAACAGCAGTGGCTCCAATCCCATGTGTTTTACGTATGCTCCTATAGATTGGGCCTCACCTGGAGCACGAATCCTTGACGTCATACGTATGTTTTTATAGTTTGTCCTTCTCCTGTGAACGCAATCCTAAATGTTTTATTTATATTCCTATATGCTGGGCCTCTCCTGGGGCACGAGTCCTTGGTGCTTTACGTGTGTTCCTATAGATTGCCCTTCTCCTGTGGCTCCAATCCGCAATGCTTATGTACGTCGGTTGCTATAGATCGGGCCTCTCCTGGGGCACGAAGCCTCCCTGGGATGTCCCAGGAAGCCCCAGGAAGCCCCAAGAGGCTCCTGGAGGCCCCAGGAAGCCCCAGTAGGTTTCAGGAGGCCCCAGGAGGCCCCAGGCTCATGCGCAGAGACGCGCTCGTACTACTGAGGCTCATTCACAAGCCAATTCATTCGCAGTTAGATTCATGACCAGACCGCCACAACTGAAGCCCTTTTATATTCGAAAGTTCTTGCGCCTAGACATTCACGGCGGACAGGTCCATGCGAATAGATGCACATATGGGGAGCTCCACGCAGTGAGTAATTATTACCACTAGTAGTAGTAGTAGTAGTAGTAGTAGTAGTAGTAGTAGTAGCAGCAGTAGTAGTAGTAGTAGTAGTAGTACTACTACTACTACGACTACGGCTACGACTACGACTACGACTACGACTATTACTACTACTACTGCCACTACTGCTACTACTACTACTACTACTACTACTACTACTACTACTACTACTACTACGACTACCAAGTAGATGCTACGAGTACTGCTCCAGCTACTACTACTACTACTACTACTACCACTACTACTACTTCCTACTACTACTGCTACCACGACTACTACTACTACTACTACTACTGCTACTGCTACTACTACTACTTCGACTACTAGTACGACTACTAGTAGTAGTAGTAGTACTACTACTACGACTACGCATACCACTACTACTACCGCCACTACGACAGCTACTACGACGACGACGACTACTACTACTACTACTACTACTACTACTACTACTACTACTACTACTACTAAACCAGTACTACTACTACGACGACGACGACAACGACGACTACCACTACTACTACTACTACGACTACTACTCTTACTACTACTACATCTACATCTACTATCACTACTACTATTACTACTACTTCTACCACTACTACTATTAGTAATACTACTACTACTACAACTACTCGTACTACTACTAGTTTATATACTTGCTACACCTACTACTACCACTACGACGGCGACAACGACTACTACTACTACTACTACTACTGCTACTACTACTACTACTACTACTACTACGAACAATACTTTTACTATTACGACTACTTGCGTTACTGCAACTGTTAGTGCTACTTCTACTACTACGACCTCGACTACTATTACTACTACTACTGCTACTACTACTACTGCTACTACTTGTACTACTACTACTACTACTGCTACTACTACTACTATTCCGACTACTCGTATACGTACTACATTTCTACAACGAGTATTATTACTTCTAGTATTACTACTACTACTACTACTACTACTACTACTACTTCTACTACTACTACTACGACTACTACGACTACTACGACTACTACTACTACTACTACTACTACTACTTCTACCACTACCACTACCACTACTACGACGACGACGACGACTACTACTACTACTACTACTACTACTAGTACTAGTACTACTACTACTACTACTACTACTACTACTACTACTACTACCACTGGGACTACACGACTACTGCTAGTAGCTTTGCTAGTACTATCACTACTACTACTACTACTACTACTACTACTACTATTTCTACTGCTACGACTACTACTACTACTACTACTACTACTACTACTACTACTACTACTACGACTATTACTGCGATTTCTACTATCATGGATGCTCTTATTGCTACTACGACTACTTCTAGTTCCATTGCTACGATTACTTCTGCTACTACGACGACTACTAAAGACGCCACATCAGTTCCATTACCACGATCACTACCACTACCACTACCAACGTAAGCATTTGTATGTGCATTCGTAGGGCCAGTATTGTTACGACTGAAGTTACTCCTGCCGCGAGCCGTGTTAGGGTATCGCTCCACCTCCTCATGTTCCATCTGCTTTCCCTTACGCGCCTCCCTGTCACGTTATCCCTCACTCTCCCTCCGCTTGGGTTTCCGGAAGGCGCTCGTCTTGCAACAGTCTGCAGGATTTGAGGCAAGGCCCGCCGTCAGGCGTCGACCGCACGAGGGATGTATCAGATCCGATACCAGGTCCATTCCCCAGGCCTCTCCCTCCGTCCCCTCGCATTTCTCCCTCCTCTTTTTCTTTGCTGCCGACCAGCCTGGGAGGCGGCGCGGATGGGCGGCACTGCCTGGCGAGGGTTCGTGGGCCGAGGCATCCCCGCGCGACTTGAGGCAGAGTTGATGAGCATGAAGAGTTGGATGAGGGTGTTGGTCGTGAGACGTGACAGTGCCAAGCTTCCCTTCTGCAGGGCAGGAGATTGAGCGACGGCCAAGGAGAAGGAGAACGGTGAGGATCAAGACGGACGTGTGCCTTCGCGGATTGCTGAACATAGTTGAGCCCGGCTCTGCCGAGGAGGAGGAAGCGGCCGTGGAGTGGAGAGTTTTCTGTTTGTGGCAAGTCCCGCCACGGTGCCAGCGCAGCATTTTGAGTGGAAACTGTTCGAGGGGGCACGGGAGGCCGTCACTTATGGCGCCTCGTGTTCCAAGGGTTGCGAGAGCCATGCTGATGATGTTGTTGGTGATTGTGATGGTGAGGGCCGTGTTAATGATGCTGATGACGATGACGTCGACGACGACGACGATGATGATGCTGCTGCTGCTGCTGATGATGATGATGATGATGATGACTACTAACGTCACTCAATCTGCGGCGGCGCGCGAGTAAGAGTCGGTACATTCCATTCTGCATGCAATGGTGGTTCCCGCTACGACTTGGTAGCGGAGTTGCTGTACCCGCGGCAGCCCTGCTCACCCTCTACCTCTTCGCGTCGGCGACCGACTTTGGCGTGGACGCCAGCCATGCGCTATTACAACGTGAAGGTACCGCGCACGACAATGAACACCTCGAGACTACTTGCCCAGCTGGCGTTCTGATGCCTACCGAACCAACACCAAGTACTACAGGGTCACCATTGCCACTCTGCCCTCCTTTACAGGCTCAGTACGCGCGCGAGGACCCCTTTCCGCTTGTACAAAGGCTTTTCCGTCTGCCGCTCCTCTCCCATCCCACGCCTGCGCGGTCACGCGACGTATCCTATTGCCGACGGGCGCGATCTCGCGACTTGCCTTGCCACTTGCGGGATTGAGGATCGCCGGCTGGCGAACATGTCTTCATTCTCTCAGCGATCGTGGACACACGACGGGCTCTTCCCACCACGGTTCCGACCCCGAGCACTTTCACCACAGGGGTCAAGCGCGTTACGTACGGCTTACCCGGACGGCTTTTTCTGCAGAATGGCGACGGCCACGAGGAGGCGCCACAACCACAGCCGGGTGGGCCCGCAGCCGGGTCATGGACTCTGGTGTCGAGTACGCCACGGGCACCACAGGGCACCATAAGGCGCCGAGGATATTCTGAACGCCGTCAGTCTGTCTTCACCGACTACGACTCTATCGCCAGGTATCTTACTCGTCCCTTCGCGCCCTGTTGGCGGGGATGTCTCAGACAATCTGCGTGCTTTGGTGGTCGGACTCGCTTGCGTTCAGAGCAGGGTGTGAGGATCCCTCCGACGAGGTGCTGGCTTCAGCACTCCCAGCTGGGGCCGCCAGGAGGTATGACATTCGCCCGTTCGCACCCAGATGATGGGAATGTCCCATGCGATTTGCGTGCTTCTTTCCCCTCGTTTTTTTTGGCGGTCCACGTTCTGCCTACCGCGATATTGCAGACGCGGAACGTGAGCACCCTAAAGTGGGGCCGCCACGGGGTATGACACTCGCCCGTTTGCGCCTGGATTGTCGGGATGTCTCTGGCGGTTTGCGCGTTTTCCCCTCAGGTTTTTTGTTGTTTGGGGATCCTTTGGTTACCGCGACATAGCAGGCGCCGCACTTGCGCTTCCAAAGTGGATCCGCCAGGGGGTATGACCCTTGCCCGTTTGGGGCCAGATGGTGGGGATTTCTCAGGCGGTTTGCGTGCTTCTGCCCCCTACGTTTTTGTTTTTGGCTGTCCAGTGCTCACCGCGATAAAGCAGGCGTTGCCATTTAGCACCCCAAGAGGGAGCTGCCAGGGGTGGGGATACTCCAGGATTCGCGCCCGATTTTGCTGATGTCTCAGGGGGGGTGTTTGTTTCTTTCCCAATGCGACTTTTTTGACTTGTGCAGTCCTCGTTCACTCACTCACCCCATTCAGACGCATGTGATGACAGGAAGACCTACCCATCCGCATTCCACCCCCATTCAGACGCACTCATCACGATCAGGCTCGCCCATACTCAGACCCACTAATTTTCAAAGGCGCTCATACCTGCATTCGCGCATTTTCGTTCATACTCATATTCACGCAGACTCAGGCCCATGAACTTTCAAATCAATTCGCCGTCCACTCAGTCAGGTTCAGACTCGCCCATCCTCAGGCTCGCTCATATGCAGGCTACTTCGTTGTCATGCTCACTCATGTTCATATTCGTATTCGTCACTCCCATTCATGCGCACCCAAGCCCACTCGCACTTAGACTCGCTGGCACTCATCTTCGATCATGCCCAAATTCGCCCGCCCTCCGACTTCGCTCGGGCTCAAATCACTCACGTTCAGGCCCTCTGCGCTAAAGGTTCACGCGCATGTGGCCACCGCGGTATATCCAGCGTGGCATTTGGGCATCCCAAATGCCAGCAGGCGCCGCGAGTAGCACGCCAGAGAGCGGGCGTGGCAATGCCATGCGTGTTTGCCTGGCTCGCCGCAGTGAGAACGGCAAGATACATGCATGCACCTTCGTGTTTCCATTTGTTTTTCCCCCATCTCTCTTGACACGCGTCTGGAGGATTGGGGCGTCGCTGAAGTCGTCGCTGTCGTCGTTGTGAACGCGTCTGTCGTCTACGCGGACTCGCTCTCACACCCACCGCAACGAGATGTGACAGGACTTATGGTGCGGACGTATTGGGATATCCGCGTCGAGCCATTATTCTCCATAGCCAAAGGATGGGCGGTTTGTTATTCGCCATCTCCCAAGGGTGGGGTTCTTGTCACAATTCCGACTTCGCAACCACCTCTCTCGCCCCCCTCATCCTTTTCCTCAGAGTCACTCGGGGTCGCGACTCATGTTATGGTGATGGTGATAGAGTTAGTCATGCTGATGGGCATGATGGTGGTGTTGCTGATGGTGATGATGACAACATCGGTGACGACACCAATGGTGATGATGACGATGCTGGTGCTGACGATGGTGATGATGATGCTGATGCTGATTGCGGAATAGATTTGAAGGATGATGCGAGCGAGGCGTTGTTGATGAGGATGGTGTTGGCCATGTGGTGATGGTGATGGTGGCGGTGACGGTGATGATGATGATGGTCATGATGATGATGAACATGTTGATGATGCTGTTCCCCGTACCCAATGGATGGGGCTTTCGTTACTCCCCATCCAAAGGATGATATTCTCCTATTCTCCGACCGCGCCAGACCACCCATACCGTGATGATGACCATGGTATGGCGAGAGTATGATGTGAGTATGATTGTGATGGTGAATGATAGATGCGTACGGTGATGATGTTGATATGGATGATGATGCTGATGATGATGTTGAGTATTATGATGATGATGATGATGATGATGATGATGATGATGATGATGATGATGATGATGATGATGCTGATGCTGATGCTGATGCTGATGATGATGCTGATGATGCTGACGGTGCGCAGATCAGGAGGATGTCTCGAGCGGCTTGCTGGTTTTAGCACTCCTAAGGGGGGGCTGCCAGGGGTATTGCACGGCCTCCGTTCGCGCTCAACTGGCGGGGATGCCTCGAGCGATTTGCTTGTTTTGGTCGCAGCATCCTTCGTGTCCAGCGAAGAATTTGGAGGATGTCTCGAGCGAGGCGCTCATGTTCCCCCCCCCAGGTGCGCCAGATGTTGAGGATGTCTCGATCGGTGTGCCTGTTTTGATGGCCAGACTCGTGGTCACATATTCTCCCCAGGATGCCTCAGGAGGCTCCAACAGGCTCCCGGAGGCCCCAGGAGGCCACATGAGGCCCCAGAAGTCAACAGGAGTGGCTCCGCTCCCACGTGTTTTACGTGTGATCCTATAGATTGGGCCTCCTTCGGAGCACGAATCCTTGATGTTATACGTATGTGTCTATAGATTGTCCTCTTCCTGTGTACACAATCCTAAATGTTTTACTTATGTTCCTATATATTGAGCCTCCCCTGCGGCTCTAATCCGCAATGTTTTATGTACGTATGCTGCTATATATTGGGCCTCTCCTGGGGCAGGAATCACCCCTAGGAGGTCCCAGGAGGCCCCAAGAGGCCCCTGGAGGCCCCAGGAAGCCCCAGTAAGTTTCAGGAGGCCCCAGGAGGCCCCAGGCTCATGCGCAGAGACGCGCTCGTACTACTGAGGCGCATTCACACTCCAATTCATCCCCAGTTAGATTCATGACCAGACCGTCACAACTCAAGCCCGCTTATATTCGGACACCCTTGCGCCTAGACACTCACGGCGGACAAGTCCATGCGAATAGATGCACATATGGGGAGCTCCTCTCAGTGAATAATATTTCTCCGACCGCGCAGGGCCACCCCTCTCCTCCCCCCTCTCTGCACTAGACCTAGGCAATGATGATTGTCATGATGATGACTATGGTTTGGTGGGAGTATGATGTGAGTATGATGGTGATGGTGAATGACTGGATGAGACGATGATGATGATGATGCTGATGATGATGATGATGATTGTGATGCTGATGCTGATGCTGATGGTGGTGGTGGTGCTGCTGCTGCTGATGATGATGATGATGATGATTATGATGATGATGATGAGGAAGAGGAAGCGCAGATGAGATGATGATGACGATGAACAAATGATGAGGATGTCTCGAGCGGCTTGCTGGTTTTAGCACTTCTAAGGGGGGGGGGCGCCAGGGGTATTGCACGGTCTCCGTTCGCGCCCACATGGCGGGGATGTCTCGAGCGATTTGCTTGTTTTGGTCGTCAACATCCTCCGCTTTCGGAGCAGATTTGGAAGATGTCTCGAGCGAGGCGCTCATTTTCACCCCCCAGGTGGGCCAGATGTTGAGGATGTCTCGATCGGTTTGCTTGTTTTGGTGGCCAGACTCGTGGGCACAGATTCTCTTCAGGATGCCACAGTCGCACTCCTAAGTGGGGGCGCCAGGGGTATTGCACGGCCTCCGTTTGCGCCCACATGGCGGGGATGTCTCAGGCGGTTTGCCTGTTTTGGTCGCCAACATCCTCCGTTTTCGTGGAAGATGTTGATGATGTCTCGTGCGAGGCGCCTCCTGAGGGGGGGCCGCCAGGGGTATTGCACGGTCTCCGTTCGCGCCCACATGGCGGGGATGTCTCGAGCGGTTTGCTTGTTTTGGTTCTCGACATCCTCCGCTTTCGGAGCAGATTTGGAGGATGTCTCGAGCGAGGCGCTCATTTTCACCCCCAGGTTCTCGTAGAAATCAGGTTTTTGTCTAGAACGCTAAAATAAGTTGGCATGTGGATTTCTGTACTCATATTCAGTGCTCGAGCTTTCTGTGCGCGGTTTCCATATCGAACTGTTAGTTTGACTTGGCTCGCGATCGAGCCCCAGGCATCCTGCCCCGAGGAAAGATACACTCTTCCTATCCTACACAGTGGAAGTTGATTACTGATATCATCTTATTATCTCAGCGACTTCTCTTCGAGTCAACCTCGACGAGGCGATAAATCATTGGTAGCGGAGCTTGGTTGAATTGTTTATCTGGACTCAACGCTCTCAATATGGCATCATCGAGCACTGGCCAAGGCGTCGAGATCCAGAGGATTCCGACGTGGGATGGCAAAGCGGAGACCCTGGACGAATACCAAGCGGAGGTGGAGCTGCTCACCCTGGCGACCAAGGAGGACGACAGGAAGCTGCTGGGACCCCGGCTGGTGCAGGCTCTCCCGAAGAACACCGCGCACAGGAAGCTGGCCCTGCGTCTGCCGCGGACGGAGGACACACCAGACACGATCGTGGGAGAAAAAGGCCCGGAGAACCTATTGAAGGCCTTCCAGAAGAGTTTGGGGAAGCAAGCATCAAGCGATGTAGTGGACAAAGTGTTCGCATACTATTACGATCGGAAAACGTCAGGCCCGAGAATAAGAAAGCTTGGGCAGACAATCGGCCTCTACGCGGAGCAGGAAGAAGATGCCTACCAGGAGATGGAGAAGAGCGTCCGGGCTATATGTCCGGACATCGACGCGATCGACCTGATCCCCGACGAGCTGCGCGGGATCATCTTCCTCGTGAATGCGGGCCTCGACCCGAGCGAGCGAGCCACTGTGGTGGCGGGCCTCAGCGACTGGTCCATCGAATCGGTGATCGACAAGCTGAAAAAAGTATGGTCGGACAAGGACCTGGCCGCGAGGGACAACATAGTGGCGAGGCGCAGGGACCTGAGGATTCAGAGCACCCGTGACAATCGTCGCGATCGTTCGAAGATCCATTACCAGGAGGACGAGGACGATCTCGACGAGGTCTACTTCGAGGGTAGTAACGAGCCCGACGAGGAGGACGTCAATTACGAGGAGGAGGCCGCCGCCGAAGAGCAGATCGAGGAGCTGGAAGCATACGCGGAGGACGCAGAGGTGTATGCGCAGGACGCCCACCGTACCTTCACGGAGGCGAAGAAGATGCTGGCGGAGGCGGCCAAGAACAGGAGCGGCTACTTCCCGGTGGTCGGGATCGGGCAGCTCCCAGAGAAGCAGCAGCGCGACACGCAGAAGGCGACGGCGAAGGCGGCCCTGCGGCCCACCAAGCCCCCAGGCCCACAGGGAGGGGAGCGTCGTGCTCCTCCACCACCACAACCAGGGAGCCGCCGTCCGACTGGCAAGGGCAAGGGCCGTGGGATCAAGTGCCTGATATGCCAAGGCCCGCACCGTGCGGTGGACTGCCCGAAGCGGCTAAGCACCGGAGTCGACGGCAACAACATGCAGATGGCCACCGGGCAGGTCGGTTTCGTGGACGTCGAGACCGATGAGACGAACTACAGCAACGAGGGCATCCCGCCGGAGGATGGCCAGGCGGGCTGGGTACACGAGGAGATGGTCGGCTACGCGATCATTGACACCGGGGCCTCCAAGAGCATGATCGGCCTGGACCTCGCCATGGCGATTCAGGACACGATCTTGGAAGAGACGGGCAGCGACCAGGTCACGATGGACTACAGCAAGACGACGAAGTTCACCTACGCGGGCGGCGAAAAGGGCCAGTCCATCGGGAAGTTCGGGTTCGAGCACCCGGTGGCGCTCGTGGAGGACGATAATAAGCTGTGGTTCGACCTTGTGGAAACCAAGTCCCCGATGCTGCTCGGCCTCGACTACCTCGAGAAGTCTGGTGCCGACCTGGTGAAGGACAGGTTGGCGCTCGTCTACCCCGACGGCCATAAGGAGCCAGTGGTGAAGCTGTCCAGCTCCCACTACGCACTGCCCGTCCTTTGGGGGTGCCCAGCCGGAGGCCGAGACAACGCCGAAGGATTGGGAAAAGAGAGAAGTTGTCAAGTTTGTTCTCCCATCGATCATCGATCGCCCCGAGTCTCCTGGAAAGACCAGAGTCAGGATAACATGAATATCACGCTCATTAATTCAAAAACCACTGCAATTCTCCAACATAAAGAAGCAAACAGCGTGCAGAAAAAGAAAAGCCTCAGTATGGGGACCTCCAGGGAGCCCAAGGTGAGGACCCAAGCCACACATGCACGAGACACTGCACTCCATGAAGTACGGCTACCACACTTACGAGACAGGCCATGTCATGGAGTACGGCTACCACATGTACGAGATAGGTCATGTCACGCAGTGCGGCTACCACAGGCACGAGTTAGGGCATGGCAACATGTACGGTTACAGCATGCACGAGATAAATCATGTCATAGAGTTCGGCCACAGCATGCACCAGACAGGCGATTTCACGCACGCGTATTTGCAGCACGCCATGAGAACACGGAGCAGCACATGCCAGACATATGTCCACCGCCTCCGAAGCCATTTTCGCCAAGCAGCTGCTCCGGAAGGAGCTTTCGTGATTTCAGCAAGGAAGATATCCATGTGCAGTCCGCAGGGGCCATGGGTATCATCAGAGGTCGAGATCTCGGACGAAGAGTTCGAGTGGGACATGGTGGGACCGCCCAACGTAGAGGAGGGCTCTCCCTCCTCAGTGCCGCCCTCGCCGTCGGCTGCGCCTGCGACGGAGGCAGGCCCGATCCAGTTCTACGAGGACTTGAGGGGGCAGGCGCTGGAGCTGTTCGCCGTGACCGACCCGGACACGAAGGAGGAACTGAGGGATCAGGCAGCCAGACAGGCGGCCAAGGACGGCCTGCTCGCGGAGACGGCTCGTCGAGCAAGGGCAGGAACTCTACCCACGTCCTGGAAGTACCTCCTCGCCGAGGCGGAGACCGCCTGGGCCAAGGATCAGGGTCGCAGCCTGCAGGTGGACGCCGAGGTCAGGGAGCTGCCGACGGTGCCGAGAACCAAGCCGCGAGGATCAGGACAGTCGGATCCGAAGCCCTCGGAGGGCCATCCAGTGGGACCCCCAGAGAGCAAGGGGACACCCGCTCCACGCCCAGAGCCAACGACTCCTTTCCTCAAGAAGCTCCCCTCGGGCAAGAATCGGAACACCAAGACGTCAGCCAGCCAGCCGGAGGACCCAGACCAACCGTCGAAGACCATGGAGCAGGCTGGACGCAATCGGTGGCAGCGGCTCGTGTTGAGGATCCAGTCCCGCAAGCGATGGTCCCAACAGGCTCAGTTGCTGAAGTACGCAAAGAACGGGTGCCCCAAGAAGTTCACGGAGGCGAAGGGCTTTGGAGCCCACATCGGAAGGTGGAGCTGGCGGGAGATAAGCTACGAGTGGTAGGTCAGCTACCTCAGCGAGTGAGACACAAGGTGCTGCAGGCGGCCGCGAAGCTCGACCATCAAGGGATCCAGAAGTTGTCTGCCATGGCCCGAGAAGGCCGAACCGACCTGCTGGAGATCTGTGTTCCACCGGACAGCTCGCTGGGCAGCCAGGTGGAGAAGATGGGAGGAGTGGTCACGAGGATGGGCTTGTTCAACCTCTTCGACTTCTCCAAGAAGGCATCGGTGCTCAAGGCGAAAGAACTCATCAGCAAGGAGAGACCCCGCTGGGCCCACGCCTCCCCTCCGTGCTCACCGTTCTCAGCACTGCAAAACGGAAGGCCCAACACCATCGAGTCCCAGGAGAAGCTGATGAAGGTCAGGAAGTGGGGTCGCAGAGTCATGAGGAACGTCCTGGAGGTGCTGATCTACGCTTGGCGGGAGCTCGGCACCGAGATTTCAGTGGAGCATCCCCTCACCGCGAGCTCCTGGAGAAGTATCTCGGAGCTGTTCGACGTGTGGCAGCAGCTGTACGAGACTATCAGCTATGGATGCGGCTGGGGTATGAGGAGCGACGTGACCGGAGAGCTGGTTCGCAAGGGCTGGAGGATCATCACCACCAACCAGAAGCTCGCCGACCGACTTCGGAGGAGGTGTACGCGTGACCACGAGCACACCGTGATCGAGACTGGCCTCGCTGACGTCGGGAAGACAGCCAGATATCCGATAGCTATGTGTCGAAAGTGGGCTGCGACCATCATGGAGGAAGATGCCCAGGACTACTTCGAGGTGCAGAGAGCATTCGCGACCGACGAGGAGGAGCTGAACCAGACGACAGCTAAGGAGGACGATCTCACGAAGATAGATCCGAAGGTGATCGACCTGGTCAAGAAGGAGCTCATGAGCATCCACGTCAACATGAACCACATGGGCCTCAATGCCATGCGCGCCTACCTCACTCGAAAGGGAGCTCAGCCCTGGGTTTATCACACTGGCCGGCAAGCTGAAATGCAGCATCTGTGAGGCAACGGCTCGTCGGGAGCCGATGCCCGTGGCAGCCGGTCGCGAGGCGGAACCCTTGGACGTGCTCCAGATGGGCGGCTTCGACTGGATCCACCCCGTCACCGAGACCAGAGCTCGAGGTACGATGATGGTCGACGAGGGCTCAGCTAAGGCCGTGCCAGTGATCCACACCACCGTGCCGGACAAGGGGAACACGGGCGAGACATCGTCGGTGACGGTGTGGGATACCTTCGTGAATTGCTGGGCTCGGTACTTCGGTCGTCCTCTTCAAATAAGGACTGATCCAGCCGGAGCCTACAGAGCCAAGAAGCTCAACGAGACGGCCTCAGAGCATGGGATTCACTGGGAGGTCGGACCCGCCGAGGCACACTGGAAGCACGGGCGCGTGGAGGTGACCATTAACTTGCTCAAGGTGGCAGCCACGAGGATGGCCATCATGGATCCGGAGTGCCCGATTCAAGAGCTGTTCAGCTGGGCGGCGGCCGCCCACGCGGAGATGTTCCGGGTATCCGGAGCCTCACCCGATCAGGTGATTTTCGGCAGGCAGCTGCGTCCCCTCGACTCCCAGCTGACGGGCACAGTTGTGCAGCTCCAAGCTGAGGCGGAAAGAGGCACCAGCGCGGAGCTGATGATGAAGATGCGCATGCAAGCCAGGAAAGCTTTCGCCGAGGCTCTCGCAGATCGACAAGCTCGACTGGCTGCGCTTTCCAAGACGAGGAAGTTCAGGACGTGGGAGACGGGCGAGCTCGTATTCTATTGGGTAGAGCCTGGCAGCAGGAAGGATAAGCTGAAAAAGTCCAAGGGCGAGTTCATCGGACCTGCCCTCGTGGTTAACCAGTTCTTCCGTCACGAGAAGGGCGAGGCGACCCCCCGCAACCTGGTGCTGGTGTACCACCACAATCAGTTGATCCTGACCACGCCCCAGCAGCTTCGTCCCGCGTCGGAGCACGAGAAGGCATTACATGAGATCCTTCAGAAAGCGAAGCCCATTGAGAGACAGCCCCTTACGGAGGCCATGGACATCGGTGCGAGGTACTGGGACTTAAGCCATCAGAGACCGCCCGAGGGAGTAGATCATGATCGTGCTGAGCGCCAGGTCTCAGCTGACGAGCCTGAAGGAGATCCCGAGCCAGAGAGAGCCGACGAGGATGCGGTGCCCGAAGATCCAGCAGAGGATGAGGCCATGCCCGGGGTCGATGAGATCTCGAGCGAGGACTTCGAAGGGCCTGAAGGAGATCAGCAGCCCCCCGGGAAGGAGGACAGGAGCGCTGAAGAGGCACTGCGCCGCATCGTGGAGGCCCCCGACTCAGAGCCCGAGCAAGAGGAGACTCCAGAATCTCGAGCATCATCATCGACACCACCTCCGGCAGCAGCACCAGCACCCGCAAGGCCGGCTTCCACCGAGTATCAAGTGGGAAAGAACCCTCTCCTGGATGACGTACCAATATCAATCCAGCGCAGCGTGGCGAGCAGGACAGCACCGACTACGCCATCAGAGGCACCCCCCGAGAAGAAGGCGAGGACGGCTGAGGAGCTCGGGGTGGCGGAGATCTTCTCCAATATGACGGAGGACAGAGACATCTACCTGGCCGAGTTCATCATGGAGGGCGACGCGCTGGCGGCGTTCAGCGAGAAGCCGAAGCAGACGCTGAAGAAAGCAGTCAAGAAGGGCCAGGTCGAGATCAACTTGAGGAAAGCGACCCCAGAGGTGAAGGCCTTGGTGGGCAACGCCAAGCTCGTGGAGGTGAACAACTGGATGCACAACGAGGTGTGCCAGGCGGCTCTCCGGAAAGCCGGGGTGAAACCTATGAAGATGAGGTGGCACCTGATCATGAAGGACGACGGCAAGGTAAAAGCGAGGCTGATCCTGCTGGGGTTCCAGGACCCGCGTCTGGCCACGATCGACAAGTCGAGCCCCGCCGTCTCGTCTCGGGGCCGGAACTTGGCGCTGCAGATGATGGCCAATATGCGACTCAAGCTCTACAAGGGCGACGTCAAGGCAGCTTTCCTGCAAGGAGATCCAACTCAAGCCAAGCACGACCTGCTGGTGGAGCCGGTACCTGAGCTCCGCGAGGCCATGCAGCTGTCAGATGACGAGTGCGCAAAGATGCTGAAGGCGGCCTACGGACTCGTGAATGCCCCGAAGGAGTGGTATCACAAGGTGGACAGCGACCTGAGGAAGCTGGGATATGTGGCGATGACCCTGGAGCCCTGCCTGTGGATCAAATACGACAGCAACGGGCAGGTTGAGACGGTCATCTTCGTACACGTGGACGACTTCGTGATGGGCATACCGAGCTCACCCCCAGGTTACAAGAACTTGTGCCAGGTGCAGGAGCTGTACAGTTGGGGATCCTGGGAGACCGGATTCATCACGCAGTGCGGCTCGGAGTACGTGCAGCTGGCAGACTACGCCATCCTTCAGAGCCTGGCCAAGGCCGTGAAGAAGGTTGAGTACATCGAGCTGAACAAAGAAGAATCGAAGCTGAGGGATGAGGTACCGCTGTCCGACCGCCTCAAGTCCAAGTGCCGAGCCGCTCTGGGGAGTACCATGTTCCTGGCGTCTCAGGGAATGACATGGCTCGCAGGAGAGACTAGCATTCTGGGTGGTGAAGTGCCTACTGGAACGATGGCGACCGTCAAGAAGATCAACAAGCTAGTGCACACCGCTCATGAGACCTCGTGGATCACGATAGTGTTTAAGCCTATGGACGACCCGGTCTTCGTAACATGGCATGATGCAGCATGGAAGGTGCGGAAATCGGGAGGCTCTCAGGGTGGAATGATTATGGCGATGGCGGAACGCAAGATTCTGGACGGTCAGCTTACGAGTGTTTCAGTGATTCAAGGAGCCTCTCGCAAGTTACCCAGGGTAGCCCGCAGTTCTCTTAGCGCTGAAATTCAAATGGGGACTATGGCCAACGAAGCTCAAGAGTATGCTCGACTAGCCTGGTATGAGATGCTACACGGACGTCAGATACCAGTCCATCAGATCAACGAGTGCCTCAAGACGGTGTCCGGGACGCTGGTGACTGACTGCAAGGCCATGTACGACAGTGTGGTGAGAGCATGCTCATCCGGCTACGGCTGCAACGACCAGAGGTCTGCGATCGAAGCGCTTGCCCTACGTCAAAGCATGAGTGCAGCTACGACCGTACTACGATGGGTTCATTCTGAAGCGATGATAGCCGACGGACTCACGAAGTTGGAGGCGCCCGCTCTGCAGGTCACCTTGGGCTTCTACGTCAAGCAGCAGTGGGCCCTGGTACAAGACCCGAGCTTCACTTCATCCAAGCGTCGCAAGATCATGAAAAAGAACACCTTGGACAAAATCGACGATGAAGATCGACCCCCCGTGGTGCCCCGCTACAGTGATGAAGACCCTGAGAGTGACTTCGAGGATGAGCAGCTCCAGACCCGCTCGAGCTTGGCCGCTGCTGTACAGGCTTGTCCCACCTCGTTCTCAGCTCTGTCGCACTCTGCCAGGCCTCGTCAGAAGCTCATTTCAGGTCTGGAGGTATTTCACCTCAAGTAAGGGGAGCACTGAACCCCCCGTCTCGTAGAAATCAGGTTTTTGTCCAGAACGCTAAAATAAGTTGGCATGTGGATTTCTGTACTCATATTCAGTGCTCGAGCTTTCTGTGCGCGGTTTCCATATCGAACTGTTAGTTTGACTTGGCTCGTGATCGAGCCCCAGGCATCCTGCCCCGAGGAAAGATACACTCTTCCTATCCTACACAGTGGAAGTTGATTACTGATATCATCTTATTATCTCAGCGACTTCTCTTCGAGTCAACCTCGACGAGGCGTTAAATCACAGGTGGCCAGATTTTGAGGATGTCTCGATCGGTTTGCTTGTTTTGGTAGCCAGACTCGTGGGCTCAGATTCTCCTCAGGATGCCACAGGCTCCAGGAGGCCCCAGGAGGCCACATGAGGTCCCAGGAGGCATCAGGCGGCCACAGAAAGATTCAAGAGGCTACAGGATGTCCTTAGAAGCTCCAGGAGGCCCCAGGAAGCTCCAGGAGGCCTGAGGAAGCCACAGGAGGCCACAGGAGGCCACAGGAAGCGCCAGGAGGCATCGGAAGGCAACAAGAGGCCTGGAGGGGCCCCAGGAGCAGGAGGCCTCAGAAGGCAACAGGAGTGGCTCCACTCCCACGTGTTTTACGTATGCTCCTTTAGATTGGGCCTCACCTGGAGCACGAATCCTTGACGTTATACGTATGTGTCTATAGATTGTCCTTTTCCTGAGTACACAATCTTAAATGTTTTACGAATGGTCCTATATATTGGGCCGCTCCTGGGGCACGAGTCCTTGGTGTTTTACGCGTGTTCCTATAGATTGCGCTTCTCCGGTGGCTCCAATCCGCAATGCTTTATGTACGTCTGTTGCTATATATTGGGCCTCTCTTGGGACACGAATCCTCCCTAGGAGGTCCCAGGAGGCCCCAAGAGGCTCCTGGAGGCCCCAGGAAGCCCCAGTAGGTTCCAGGAGGCCCCAGGAGGCCCCAGGCTCATGCGCAGAGACGCGCTCGTACTACTGAGGCTCATTCACACTCCAATTCATTCGCAGTTAGATTCATGACCAGACCGTCACAACTGAAGCCCGCTTATATTCGAAAACTCTTGCGCCTAGACATTTACGGCGGACAGGTCCATGCGAATAGATGCACATATGGGGAGCTCCACGCAGCGAATAATTCTCCGACCGCGCCGGACCACCCATACCACCTCCTCCCTCTCTGCACTAGACACTGATGATGATTGTCATGATGATGACCTTGGCATGGTGAGAGTATGATGTGAGTCTGATGGTGATGGGGTGATGGTGAATGATAGATGAGTATGATGAAGATGAAGATGGTGCTGATGATGATGACGATGATGATGTTTGTGATGGTGATGCTGATGCTGATGATTATGATGAGGATGAGCAGATGAGATGATGATGACGATGAGCAGATGATCAGGATGTCTCGAGCGGCTCGCTGGTTTTAGCACTCCCAAGGGGAGGGGGCGCCAGGGGTATTGCCTCCGTTCGCGCCCAGATGGCGGGGGTATTTCGAGCGGTTTGCTTGTTTAGGTCGCCGACATTCTCCGCTTTCAGAGCAGATTTGGAGGACGACTCGAGCGAGGCGCTCATTTTCACCCCCCAGGTGGGCCAGATGTTGAAGATGTCTCGATCGGTTTGTTTGTTTTGGTGGCCAGACTCGTGGGCACATATTCTCCTCATGATGCCACAGTAGCACTCCTGAGGGGGGGGCGCCAGGGGTATTGCACGGCCTCCGTTCGCGCCCAGCAGATGGCGGGGATGTTTCGAGCGGTTTGCTTGTTTTGGTCACCAACATCCTCCGCTTTCGGAGCAGATTTGGAGGATGTCTCGAGCGAGGCGCTCATGTTCACCCCCCAGGTGGGCCAGATTTTGAGGATGTCTTGATCGGTTTGCTTGTTTTGGTGGCCAGGCTCGTGGGCACATATTCTCCTCAGGATGCCTCAGGAGGCTCCGGGAGGCCCCTGGAGGCCACATGAGGTCCCAGGAGGCATCAGGCGGCCACAGACAGACTCAAGAGGCCACAGGATGTCCCAGGAGGCTCCAGGAGGCCCCAGGAAACTCCAGGAGGCCTGATGAAGCCCCAGGAGGCCACAGGAGGCCACAGGAAGCGCCAGGAGGCATCGGAAGGCAACAAGAGGCCTGGAGGGGCCCCAGGAGCAGGAGGCCTCAGACGGCAACAGGAGTGGTTCCAATCCTATGTGTTTTACGTATGCTCTTATAGATTGGGCCTCACCTGGAGCACGAATCCTTAATATTATAGTATGTTTCTAAATATTGTCCTCCTCCTGTGTACACAATCCTCGATGTTTTACTGATGTTCCTGTATTTTGGGTCTCTTCTGGGGCACGAGTCCTTGGTGTTTTACGCGTGTTCCTATAGATTGCCATACTCGTGCGGCTCCAATCCCCAATGTTTTATGCACGTCTGTTGCTATATCTATATATATATATATATATATATATATATATAGGGCCTCTCCTGGGGCACGAATCCTTCCTAGGAGGTCCCAGGAGGCCCCAGGAGGCCCCAAGAGGCTCCTGGAGGCCCCAGGAAGCTCCAGTAGGTTTCAGGAGGCCCCAGGAGGCCCCGGCTCATGCGCAGAGACGCGCTCGTACTACTGAGGCTCATTCACACTCCAATTCATTCGCAGTTAGATGCATGACCAGGCCGTCACAGTTCAAGCCCGCTTATATTCGAAAACTCTTGCGCCTAGACACTCACGGCGGACAAGTCCATGCGAGTAGATTCACACATGGTGAGCTCAGCTCCGCGCAGTGAATAATTCCCCATATCCTAAGTCTGGGGTTCTTGTTCCCCATATCCTAAGCAAGGGTTTCTTGGTTTTCCCCAGATCCTAAATATTGGGTTCTTGTTATTGGCGGACCGCGCCGGAGGAACAGAGAGACAACATAACACCACCTCACCTCCTCTCAGTCAGACCCACTCACTCATCAATCAGACTCACTCATCACCCAGACCTACTCATCACTCAGACTCACTCATCACTCAGACTCACTCATCACTCGGACTCAGTCATGACTCATCGGATGACTCTCACACACGCACACACACACTGATGTTGAGGATGTCTCAGGCGATTCTGTGGCTTCAGCACTCCTGATGGGAGCGGCGGGGGGGTATTGCATCCGGCCCGGCCCCTTTGCAAGATTTTGTGGGGATGTCTCAGGCAGTTTGGCCATTTTCTCTTCCAACATGTTTCGCTTTCGGAGCAGATTTGGAGGATGTCTCAGGCGATTCGCTGGTTGCAGCACTCCCAAGGGGAGCGGCGGGGGGGAATTGCACTGGGCCCCTTTCGCGGGATTTTGATTGGATGTCTCAGGCGGTTTGGCGATTTTCTCTTCCACCATGTTTCGTTTTCGGAGCAGATTTGGAGGATGTCTCAGGCGATTCGCTGGTTTCAGCACTCCTAAGGGGAGCGGCGGGGGGGTATTGCACTCGGCCCCTTTCGCGGGATTTTGTGGGGATGCGTCCGGCGGTTTGGCGATTTTCTCTTCCAACATGTTTCGTTTTCGGAACAGATTTGGAGGATGTCTCAGGCGATTCGCTGGTTGCAGAGGGGAGCGGCGGGAGGGTATTGCACTCGGCCCCTTTCGCTGGATTTTGTGGGGATGTCTCCGGCGGTTTGGCCATTTTCTCTTCCAACACGTTTCGCTTTCGGAGCAGATTTGGAGGATGTCTCAGGCGATTCGCTGGTTTCAGCACTCTCAAAGAGCGGCGGGGAGGTACTGCACTCGGCCCCTTTCGCGGGATTTTGTGGGGATGTCTCAGGTTGTGTGGCCATTTTCTCTTCCAACACGTTTCGTTTTCGGCACAGATTTGGAGGATGTCTCAGGCGATTCGCTGGTTTCAGCACTTTAAGGGGAGCGGCGGGTGGGTATTGCACTCGGCCCCTTTCGCGGGATTTTGTGGGGATCTATCAGGCGGTTTGGCCATATTATCTTCCAACATGTTTCGCTTTTTTTCGGAGCAGATTTGGAGGACGTTCGCGCCCAGTTTGCGGGGATGTCTCAGGCGGTTTGGCCGTCATGGTGCTAGGCATCTGACGTTTTCGGAACAGTTGTGGGAGGATGTCTCAGGCGATGTGCTGGTTTCATCACTCCCGAGGAGGAGGAGGAGGAGGAGGAGGAGGAGGAGGAGGAGGAGGAGGAGGAAGAGAAGAGAAGAGAAGAGAGGAGAGGCGAGGAGGAGGAGGAGGAAGAGGACGAGGAGGAGGAGAGGAGGAGGAGGAGGAGAAGGAGGACAGCATGAACACGGTAGGAGCACAAACAGGAAGGATGATGATGATGATGATGATGATGATGATGATGATGATGATGATGATGATGATGATGATGATGATGATGATGATGATGATGATGATGATGATGATGATGATGATGAGGAGGAGAGGAGGAGGAGGAGGGAGGGGGAGGAGGAGGAGGAAGAGGAGGAGGAGGAACAGGAGGAGGACGTGGGCAACTCGAGTAGCCAGGGCCAGACGATGGAGGCTCGATGTTCCAAGGCTTTAGGTTTTACTCAAACGCTTCCGCCTCACTCTCCTTCGCTTTTCGCTCTCCTTCATTCTTCTGCATTCATACTCACTCATATTCAGACTCAGTAACACGCAGGCTCACTCGCACTTAGACTCGCTCGTATCCATACCTAAACTTACTCACACTCAGACTCACGCTCAGAACCACTCATACTCAGACTCGCTCCTGTTCAGACTCATCATCCTTCGGTCCGCTCAAACGCAGACCGACTCACACTCAGACTGCCTCACATCCATACCGAATCACACTCGGCTCATTCGCACTCATATTCTTTAGCGCAGACTTTTTCTCACACTCGGACCCACTCAAACCCAGACTCACTCATGCTCAGACTCATCATGCTACGATCCGCTCAATCACAGACTGGCTCACACTCAGATTCGTCCATACTCAGGCCCACTCGCACACAGACGCACTCGCGCTCATATTTACTCACACGCATACCCACTCAAACCCAGGCTCAGTCGCACCAAGATTAACTCACACTCCGAATCAGTCGCTCTCAGATTTGCTATTGGTCGCACTCATGCCTGCAGACTGTGGGAATGTCTCGAGCGAGCGGTTCGCCCTCGCACAGAGGCGCTCATTGACAGATATCAATACATAGACGTACCAAGAGAATGATATGCACATATGGGGAGCCCCGCGTCGAATAATTGGTGGACCGCGCCGGAGGAACAGAAAAAGACCAGAACACCACGTCACCTCCTCTCAATTAGACCCACTCGCTCATCAATCAGGCTCATACATCACTCAGACCCACTCATCACTCAGATTCACTCATCATTCAGACTCAGTCATTACTCGGACTCAGTCATGACTCATCGGATGACTCACACACACACACACACACTGATGTTGAGGATGTCTCAGGCGATTCTGTGGTTTCAGCACTCCCAAGGGGAGCGGCGGGAGGGTATTGCACTCGGCCCTTTCGCAGGATTTTGTGGGGATGCCTCCGGCGGTTTGGTCATTTTCTCTTCCAACATGTTTCGCTTTCGGAGCAGATTTGGAGGATGTCTCAGGCGATTCGCTGGTTGCAGCACTCCTAAGGGAGCTCGGGGGGGTATTGCACTCGGCCCCTTTCGCAGGATTTTGTGGGGATGCCTCCGGCGGCTTGGCCACTTTCTCTTCCAGCACGTTTCGCTTTCGGAGCAGATTTGGAGGATGCCTCAGGCGATTCGCTGGTTTCAGCACTCTAAGGGGAGCGGCGGGGGGGTAGTTCACTCGGCCCCTTTCGCGGGATTTTGTAGGGATGTCTCACGCGGTGTGGCCATTTTTTCCTCCAGCATGTTTTGCTTTCGGAGCAGATTTGGAGGATGTCTCAGGCGATTCGCTGGTTTCAGCACTAAGGGGAGCGGCGGGAGGGTATTGCACTCGGCCCCTTTCGTTGAATTTTGTGGGGATCTATCAGGCGGTTTGGCCATTTTCTCTTCCAACATGTTTCGCTTTCGTTGCAGATTTGGAGGACGTTCGCGCCCAGTTTGTGGGAATGTCTCAGGCGATTTGGCCGTTATGATGCTGGGCACCTGTCGTTTTCGGAGCAGTTTTGGGAGGATGTCTCTGGCGATTTGCTGGTTTCAGCACTCCCAAGGAGGAGGAGGAGGAGGAGGAGGAGGAGGAGGAGGAGGAGGAGGATTGGATTGGATTGGATTGGATTGGATTGGATTGGATTGGATTGGATTGGATTGGATTGGATTGGAATGCCCTCGAAATGGGGAGCGCACAGCACTAAAGTCGCGCGCCACCGCGGCCGGCGGGCGCCCGCGCGCGGGCGCACGGCCGGCCGCGGGGCACTCACGGCGCGGGTGGCGCACGGCGCCAGCGGGCCCCCCGCAAGCGGGCAGCATGGGAATAGCAGCTGGCCAGCTCCCCCCCCCCACGTTCTGTCGGCCGGAAACGGCCCAGCCGGAAACACCCGGCAGCCGACAAAACGGGGGGGGGCCAGACCAAGCCAAATCCACGCCACCCACCCCAGGGGCCCGGCCCGCCACGACACGACACGACGCGACACGACAGGGGGACGAAACGAACGACGCGACACGAACGACACGACACGGACGAACGACACGACAGAGACGAGCCGCCGGTCCCGCCCCAGGGCGGCGAGCGCTGGGGGGAACCAACACCGCCCTGGGGGAGGCCACGGGACCTGGCGACCCCCCCGGGGGAAGGAAACCGCAGTTTGGCGGCGTCCCCCGGGGTGCGGGGGCGGGAGGGGGAGGAGGAGGAGGAGGAGGAGGAGGAGGAGGAGGAGGAGGAGGAGGAGGCGGAGGAAGTCCGTAGCCATTCTGGCCCAAGGCTAAACGTAACGAAGGGTGGGTCACCCGAGGTGTTGCGATTAGCTTTGGGCCCATCCGTCGCTGTCCTCGAGCGACGTAGGTGCCAGCGCGCCTTCCTCTTCTTTCGCTCTCGCACCCTCACATTCTGGTGCCCTGTCTTGTCCCTGCGGGTGCCAACAAAACCAGTTGGCGAGGGATGCCAGCTTCAGCAATGTGCAGGTGCCGACGCCGGGCCGCGCCGCTGGTGCCGCGGCTGATGGCATGTCAGCCCCGCTGCAGCAGCAGTTCGCCATGGACGCCGACGACACCCTCACCCCTCCCAGCCATGGGCGGCGGGGTGAGGAGTTTCGGACTCCGCCAGCTTCTCCTCGGCATGTGCATGATGATAAGCGTCGCAAGCATGTCGACTCTGAGTTGCGCCAGGAGTTCCACGATTTCAAGCAGACCATGGACGAAAGCATGCAGAGCGTCCTGGCCAATGTCGGAGCCTCTTCGGAGAGCGTCAATGCTGCCCTGGCCGGCCTCAAGACGTCCATCAACCAGTCGTGCGAGGGATTGCGCAAGCAGTTCGAGCGTCGCATCAACATCGTCGAGCTCGAGCAGAAGACTACATCGGACAGACTGGCAGAGGTGGAGAAGGAGATGCGCAAGCTTCGCCAGGAGTTTGGCATCGTCAAGCAGGAGCCACCGCCGACCAAGCAGTTCACGCCTGGCAGCTCGTTCCATCGCGAGATCAACCAGGGCATCGTCATCGTCTGGTCCAAGCAGCTCGTCACGGCAACGGCTGTGGCAGATGAAGTCCGGTCGTGGCTTGAGGATAGTAACATCGAGGAGGACGACTGGCTCGTGGAAGGAGAGCCGACCAGCAAGAAGTACACAATTCGTTTCACAGGGCCCACTGGAATGGATCAGCCCCAGCTTGCCCCGCTTGTGGAGAGAGCCCTTGCGGGCCCAGCTCCAACTGCGTGGAGCTCCTAGCAATCTCAGCGCGCTGTGGCACGGTACCTCCTCTCCTCACTCTTCCTCGACCTCGATCTTCCGCATCGCGACGTGGAATGCGCGCTTTGTTTCACTTCGAGCCGCCTGTCCGAGCGAAAATGATCAGATTTTTGCGTAGGTTGCTCGTGCGTGGCAGCATTGTGGCGCTGCGAGAAGTTCATGGCGATGAGCCTGAGCTTAAGGATCTCCTCCACCACCTCCACCTTCCTTTTGAGGCCTCATTCTCTTTTCATCCCTCTCCGAATGCTGGAGGCGCGGTCACTCTCTACCTGCGTTTTCTAGCATCCGCTGAGAGACGCACAAGGTTTGGGCACGAGCGTCCAGCTGTCACTCCTCTTCCCCTCATCGACGGGCGAGCACTCCTCACTAAGATTGGTTCGCTGAATGACGTGTCTTGGGATTGGCACTACAACATTCACCATTTTGGCTTCTCGCAGGGAGAACGTCGTCTGCTCTTAACATCGATTCAGGACTCGCTGGCCCTAGCTAAAGAAGATCCGCTGAACCGCGTGGTCACTATCTCGGGGGACTTCAACCTTCCTGCCTTCGCCCCGCTCGCGCTCAACCCCGTGAATGAGTCTGTTGAGTTCGAACCTCGTCCTCTTCCCCCTGAATGGCGCTCGGCTCTCCATCACTCGGTCGAGTTCGAGCTGTCCACCCCCTCCCACTTTAATGCTCAATCGAAGTTTCTGTCGTTTATCGATCGGGTGTTCTCCTCGCTGCCTGGCTGGATTCTCTCGCAATGCGCCTCGGGCGGGGAGGTGGTAGACCGGCCTGAGTTCTTAGCTGCCGAGCAAGTGTCGGACCATGCGGCGGCGGTGGCGGTCCTTCGCCTGCGCGATGAGCCTCCTGCTGGCCAGCGCCCTGCGCCGAAGGAGATCTTTCGCGCGCCCGAATATGCCAAGTATTTGAAGATGTCGGCCGAGGCAGCAGACTACTCACACCTCTCTACTCCCCTCAAGCTCGAGTATTTCAAGATGTTGATGATGGAGAGCGCACGTCACGCACGGAACGCGATCATCCTCCGTCGGCCGGACTCGCCTCTTGCCCGATATCTGATGATTTGCAGCATGGCTCGTGCCGTCATTCGCCAGCACTGGCTACTCGCGCTCCGTCTTCACCGCTCTCATCCTCTGCGTCGTGAACACCTCCACCTCGATTTTGACTACAAGAAGGTCTCCCTCATCTCCCCCACCTCCTTCACCGCGCTCTCCGACGCCTTGCGCGGCGAGGTGGCGCGGGCTACTCGCCAGAGTTTGCAGGCTAATGCTCGGTGGCTTACAGATCAGGCCAAGCTGTATCGGATCCAGCGTCGTCAGCGGCGCATGCAGCAGATGTCGAAGCTCTGGTCGCCTTTTGATCGGAGAAGCCCGCTCGCTGGCGTTCGCGCGGCCGATCGCACGATTGCCCAGACTCCTGCCAAGATCCTGGAGGCTCTGGCTTCGCACTGGGGCCCTGTCTTTGCGGAGAAGCCTTGCGACTTTGAAGCCGGTGAAAACTTCCTGGATGCGTTCCCCACCCGGCTAGGTTACTCCGAGCTCCCCCCCCCCCCCCCCCCCGTCTTTTAATCAATGTTCGTCATTCGTTAAGAAGCTCCAACATAGTGCCCCAGGCCCCGACAGGCTTCCCTGCGCTGCGTGGCAGCGCGCGCCAGGAGGCATCGACATGCAGTGGGAGCGCATGCAGCGGCTGTTCACTTGCCGCGCCCTTCTCCCTGATTATAACCAGGTGCCGGGAGTCTTTATACCCAAAGGAGAGGAGGAGGAGGATTCGGCCCTTGGGGTGGTCAGGCACTCGTCCGACACGGGCCTGCTCGGACTGAAAAACTGCGAAAATAAGATCACCGCTGCCATTGCGATTCAACCCCTCACCCAGGCCCTTCCCCTCGGTCTGGCCGAGCCCCAGCGGGGCTTTGTCCCCGCCCGTAACTTTGGAAATGACATCGTGGAGCTCGATGCCGTCGCCCGACGGGCGAGCATGGAGCCTGGCGTTGAGCGCCGCTGCCCTGCTCTTGTGAGCTACGTTTTCGGCCAGGCGTTCCCCTCGATGTATCAGAAGTGGATGATCCAAGCTTTGAAACGTACCCAGCCCCCCCCCCCCCCCCTTTTGGCCCTCGTTATGTTGCTTTACGTGCATGTTGCTTGTGTTGGGTGTGTTGGGGGCGACTTTGCCATGCTCTACTACATCGCCAGCGGGATCATCCAAGGCTGCCCTGCGAGCGGCACTTTGTTTGCTATAGGTGCAGACCCTTTTCTGGTCACGTTTCAGGTTACCATCGAGCGCCCACTTAGAGGCGTTGTTCGAGCTTGCGCTGATGATATTGGTCTCGTCATTTTTAGGGTTGCCGACCTCTGGTTCGTCTGTGTCATTTTTGAGGACGCCGAGAAAATCGCCCATCTTCGGTTGAAACGCAGAAAGTGCAAGCTCGTGCCACTGCTCGGCAAGTTCACGGAGGCGCTGGAAGCGCTGTGCAGATTAAAGTTGCGTCGATTTGTTTCTGAGTGGCACGACTTCGAGATAAAGAAGTCAGTACTGTACCTTGGGCTATGGCTCGGCCCTGCCGTCTCGCCCACGACGTCGTGGGACAAGGCATTCAGCAAGTTTGTATCTCGAGCTCGTGAGCTGGCGCGTCCAGGATCCGCCCCATCACTTACTGCGATGTTTTATGATTCCCGAGTTGTCTCTGTTCTTTCCTATGTTGCTCAATTGCAGCCTCTTTTTCCCCATCTTCAAAAACAAGAGTTCAAGCTACTCGCGAGCTTGTTTAACCTTCCGTTCTGCCGCCCTACAGAAGCGGCCTGGCGCACTCTCGCACGGTGGGGAGGCCCCCCCATCAAGAGCCTGAAAATGCTGAGTCATGCACAACTCGTTCGAGCCAGCCTTTATACTCTTGTTTGTTGGAGAGAGAGAGAGAGTTGCCAGACCCTTTGCGATGCTGCTGCCGAACACCACTCGATCGTTCGAGCTATCCGAAGAACCCCGTGGCCCTCCTTTCGGGAAGCCCCTGCTTATGCTGCCCACCTCCGTGAAGCTGCTGCTGGCTTTCCTCGCTCTCCCTCTATTCACGGTCTCTTCCGACAAGCCATTGCCGATCTTCGTGACCATGAAGCCTGGCGTCCTCATCTTTCCCGAAAAGCTCTACATCCGCAGCGTTATATATTAAACCGCGTCACGTTATCCCTCTTCCCCGATCAGCTTGAAGCACTCTTTCGTCGAAAATTGCGCGGCTGGTTCCCCGATGAACATGGCGCAATCGACACGATAGACTGGGGCCAAGTGAGAGTGCAAGCCCTTCCTCTCCCCCCTGCCTGGCGCCCGGCCCTTTTAAAGACCTGGCGCGGCGGCTGGGTGACCCCCTCTGCGTTTCAGGAAGTCTCGCAATGTTATTTTGGGTGCATCAGCCCGTGCAACTTCAGGCACCTCTGGAGTTGTCCTCATTTTATCCGTCTCATCACGTGTATGTCTGCCCGTGCTCTGCCTGTCTGTCTCATCGCTCGCCCCGGTCTCCTTGCCCCTTATCGTGAGTCTCTTCTCCTTTCGATCTTAGCTTTCTATCTTCATCACGAATGCAGCAAGCACGCGCCCCCGATTGCCCCCGCGAAGCTGCGCGGGATCTGCAGGTGCGTCGAAGCGCAGGTAGCGAGGCCTACCTCTCGCTGTGGCTGAGGGAGCTGCACCAGGACTCTTGGGCTACGCTCGAGGAGGAGGCGGAGGAAGAGGAGGGGGGGGGCGGAGGAAGAGAAGGCGCGGGATCTGCAGGTGCGGAAGCGCAGGTAGCGAGGCCTAGCTGAGGGAGGAGGAGGACGCTCGAGGAGGAGGCGGAGGAAGAGGAGGGGGGGGGCGGAGGAGGAGGCGGGGAAGAGAAGGCGGAAGCGAGGAGGAGAGGAGGAGGAGGAGGAGTAGAGGAGGAGAGGAGGAGGAGGAGGAGGAGGAGGAGGAGGAGGAGGAGGAGGAGGAGGAGGAGGAGAGGAGAAAGAAAGGAAGCGAGGAGGACGAGGGAGAGGACGAGGAGGAGGAGGAGGAGGAGGAGGAGGAGGAGGAGGACAGCAGGAACACGGTAGGATCAGACGCAGGAAGGGGATGATGACGATGAGGAGGAGGAGGATGAGGAGGGGGATGAGGAGGAGGAGGACGTGTGTAACTCGAGTAGCCAGGCCAGGCGATCGAGGTTCGATGTTCCAAGGCTTTAGGTTTTATTCAAATGCTTCCGCCTCGCTCTCCTTCGCTCTCCGCTCTCCTTCAACCTTCTGCATTCATACTTACTCATACTCAGACTCAGTCACGCGCAGGCTCGCTCGCGCTTAGACTCGCTCATATCCATACTCAAACCTACTCACGCTCAGACTCACGCTCAGAACCACTCATACTCAGACTCGCTCCTGCTCAGACTCATCATCCTTCGGTCCGCTCAAACGCAGACCGACTCACACTCAGACTGCGTCACATCCATACCAAATCACACTCGGCTCGTTCGCACTCATATTCATTAACACTTGTTTTTTCTCGCACCCAGACCCACTCAAGCCCAGACTCACTCATGCTCAGGCTCATCATGCTACGATCCGCTCAATCTCAGACTGGATCACATTCAGATCCGCCCATACTCAGACCCACTCGCACACAGACGCACTCGCGCTCATATTTACTCACACGCATACTCACCCAAACCCAGGCTCAATCGCATCCAGATTAACTCACACTCAGCAGCAGTCGCTCTCAGATTTGCTATTGGTCGCACTCATGCTTGCAGACTGCGCGAACGTCTCGAGCGAGCGGGTCGCCCTCGCACACAGGCGCTCATTGACATATATCTATAGAAAGACGTACCAAGAGAATGACATGCACATATGGGGGGCCCCGCGTCGAGTAATTACTTGGACGCCCCCTACTCCTTCTTCTCCCTCTTCTCCTTCGCATCGCGACGCGCAAGGACACCATCGCAGCCGAGAAGTTGGAGGTGGCGGCGCTGGACGCAGCGTTCAGCGAGTCGGCCAAGAACGCCCCCGCCGTTGCGGCCGACACCGGCCTTGTTGAGGAGGACGTGGCCGGTCAGCCCGACCTCGTCGCGCCCCTCAAGTCTGAGGCATGGGTCGAGCTCAAGTCGGCGGTCGCCAGCAAGGCTGCTGCCCGCGTTGCCAGCGCTGGGGCTGTTTCGCCTGCTGGCGATGCTGTTGATGGGGCTATGCCTGCCCCCGCGTAGGTGCAGAAGCGGGCCCTCTATCGCGCTCGGAGTAAGGGGGGCGTCGATGACTTCATGTCCGCCTTCGGCACCATGTGGTCCGAGCTGGCGGCCAAGCGAGCGTGGCATGGGTAGTCCTGCGACTGCCTGGCCCGGCGTTTGCGGGCCGCCTGGGCGCGGGCGGGCGCCGCCGAGCGGGCGCGGGCCGACGGTCGGCGCTGAGTTCAGCATCGAGACCGACATCGCCAGCGGCGGCAAGGCGTCCGTCAAGAAGCGCCTTGCCACCACGATGGCGGGCGTGGTGCTGCTGCAGGAGTTCGGGCACATCAACGAGCGCGCCGAGGCCTTGGTTTCATGGTGCGGTGTGCGAGGTTGGGGGCTTATGGCGTTGCCGAGCCTGGTTCTGTGCCGTCGGCAGGAGTTGCTGTTGCCGTGCGCGATCGTCTCGGACTCCGTTCGCCTACCATCGGTGCGCATGGGGTCGTCCCGAACCGAGTTCATCATGTTCTTATAGATATACCCGAGCTGCTTGTCGGCCTGCATGCCTTCGACGCGCGCCTGCGCACTGGTGAGGGCGCCGCAGGCCGCAACGGCAGACTGTTGCAGGAGCTGGGCCTCGCTGCTGAGGCGCTGGGCGGCCCCGTCGTCATTGGCGGCGATTGGAACATGTGCCCAGGCGAGTTGGAGGCGAGCCAGTTCCCCGCTCATGTTGCTTGTTCGATTGCGAGCTCGTCTTCTGTCACGTTTCGGGGAGGCACAGGCCAGTCTGTCATCGATTTTTTCCTCATCAACTCAGCGGTCATGAGGACGTATGCCAGTGTGGGCATTGATGTCAGGTGGGCCAAGCGAGGCCATCGGCCTGTTCATGCTGCCCCCGAAGGCGACGCTGAGCACGCCAAGCGGCAGGTCTACATACACGGTGGCGCCAAAGATGGGCACCCATATCATCATCGGGTCGCAAGCGCAGCCGCCCACCTACACCAGCGCTCGGTGTGATGCCGAAGCTGCTGTCCAGTCTTGTGGCGATCCTGGGGCTCCTCCTGGAGTTGGACGGGGCCTTCCCTCGGCGGCGTGGGGCCACTTCGCGGTCGCGGCCGCAGAGGCTATTGCTAACGCTGTTGGTCATCAGGACCGCAATGTTCTTTATGGTTTCGCTCGTTCCTTGCGTCCTTGGTGGATTGTCATCACCTATGCGGTAAAGGGCGCGTCCGACCTGCAAGCCGTGGCAGAGGGTTGGCAATGGTTGCAGTCTTCCTTCCTCAGCACCATGCAGTGCAAGACGATGGCCAACCCGTCCGCGCAGGACTTGGCGATGGCTGCCGAGGAGATCCTCAATTTCACTGCGACCACTACCATGGGTAGGGTCTCGCCACGCGCCTCGATCGATCTGTTCAGCAGGCGCGCGGCATGTTGCAGGCTGTCTTCGATGAGGAGGCATGCCGCGAGTTCCTAGGGGACATCGAGCCTGACGTCAAGCTCGCGGCCAATGGAGCTACCCAGGAGGGCCGCCAGAAGTGGAAGGAGTGGCGTGCCATGGCCGTCTCCAGTGGCTTGCGCGTCCTCCACCGTGCTACGAAGCACCGTGAGGTTGCTCAGCGCACGGCGGTCCCAACGGCCCATGGCGCGTCGGCTCACGTTCGAGATGTTGTCCGGCATGAAGTGGAGTTGTACAAGAGGTTGTGGCCCAGCTCCCGCCCAGCGCTAGCATGGGCCCCCGACCGAACGGCGCTGCCGAAGGCGAATCTTGGCGAGATACGTGCAGTTGCGCGATCGTTCTCGCACAACACCGCGGCAGCGCCTGACCATCTTCATCCTCGTCACTTCCTTCTCTTGGATGATCAGGCCCTCGAGGTGGTCGCCCTAAGGTTCAAGGCGATCGAGTCCCTGGGCCTACCGCCGAGGCAGCTGCGCTGGCTGATCACGCCGATGCTACCCAAGACGTCTGGTTCTGGCAATCGGTTGGTGGTACTCTACGCTGGGCTCTGCAGGATTTGGCAGCGGATGCGACGGCCAGTGCTTCGAGAGTTGCAGGAGCAGATTAACAGGCCGTGCTGGGGCGCTGCTCGTGGGCGGCCCTCCGCCGACTGCGCGTGGCTCCAGGTGGCCGAGGGCGAGGCCGGCAGCAAGCAGGCCTACCACGGCGCGCTCGCCGCTGCCGATTTTAGCAAGTACTACGAGCGCATTCCTTCGACCAAGCTGCGCGACACGTACATCAGTTTCAACGCGCCCACGGCCCTCCTGAAGTTGGTGTACAACATGTTGCGTGCGCCACGTGTGCTGAGGTTAGCTGGTCATCATGCGGAGCAGGCCCTTTGTGTTGAATGCGGCCTCCCTGCTGGAGGTGTGTCTTGTGATGATTCGATCAAGGTATGGTCTATGAGGGAGTATGACAGCTTCCTTGTCAGGCAGCCTTTCATTCGGTTCGTGAGCTACATTGGCGACAACTCTATTCGGGCATCGTCTGCCACGGTGAGTACGACTACTTCCATGATGGTCAACGCCATGCTGGAGTTCAGGGGCACGGTCACGGAGCTCGACGCGATCATCAACGACAAGCTCGTGATTGTCGGCACCAGCCTCTCCCTTGCGCAGGGCATCGTGTCCAGGCTCGGCCTGTCTTCCTCCGTCGCGAGGCGCAGCGCGGTCTATGTCGGCGTCGACGTCAGCGAGGGCAGCAGGAGGGCCGACCAGGCTTTCCAAGCGCGCCAAGCGCAAGGCGCACATGCTGAGGCGCACGCGGAAGATCGGGCGCTTCGGCAAGGTCATCACTGGCCACAAGGCGCAGTCTATCGGCCGCGTCATCCGCGCTGGTGCCTTGCCCGAGGCCACCTACGGCAGCGAGGTCGTCGGGCTCAACAACTCGGAGTGGCTGGGGTGCAGGCGTGATGTGCTCGAGGCCAGCTTCCTGCGCATGGTGGTGTGGGCCTTTCGAGCAAGACTGTCTTGCTCCGCGATGGCGCCGCTGCCTCCGCCATCGCGCCTGCCACCCAGTGGTGCAGAATGTTGTGGCAATCGGAGGTCTGCAAACGCCCGCTCGCTGTGCGTGCTCGGTTGTTGAGGCTCTGGCGTGAAGCCAAGCCAGTTCAGGTCACCGACTGGGCATCTAGTCGCGGCCCCTTGTCTCGAGCTGCGCTAGCTGCGCAGCGCGCGGGCTGGCGAGTCTTGTCTGCGATAAGCTGGATGGACCACTGAGGAGCTATAGTTGACGTTAGCAGAACGCCTCCGGATATGCTTTCAACTCTCATGTTTGCTGGCATTCAGCGTCAGCGCGAGATTTCTTTGGCCATGCAGCTGGGGGCTCCGACAGGTTACAGGGCCTCGCTCGACTTCTTTCGGTCGGCGGTTGGCGGTCGGTCTCGACGGCTTTCCAATATGCAGAAGTTGTTTGTTGGGAGCTGCTCGTGCCGCGGAGTCTGGGCCAAGGCCCGCGCCCAGGCTGCTGGCTACATTTGCGATGGCCTCTGCGCGTGCGGCCAGAGGCAGACGATCAAGCACTGTCTGTATGAATGCATGCTGCCTGCCGTCGTCGCCGCCCGCACTGAGGCCAAAGTTCGCCCGCTGTTCATCAGCGCGGGCATCGAGTCTGGCGATCCATCTTTGTCCAAGGAGCTTTCCCGCATGATGAGGAGGAGATCCCCCCCCCCCTCCTGCTCGGATAAAATGGTCCTCGAGGGCCCTGAGGGGGAGGAGTTGGCGGTTGAGGTTGAGGGGGTGGCGTCTCTCGTCCAGGGCCCTCGATTGGACGTAGCCCCCGACGGCTCCTGCACGCGACCAGGCTTAGTGGAGCTTGAGCGCGCGTCGTGGTCAATTGCAGTGCTGTCTCCTGAGTCTAATGTGCCCGTGGCAGTCATTCGAGGCCTTGTTGCAGGAAACCTTCCGCAAACGCCGAGTATCGCCGACAGCGTTGCGCTTTGTTTGATTGGCCAGATCGCCGACTGCGAGACCCTGGCTGGCATCGACTGCATCTCTGCGATTCGGCGATTCCAGCAACCTGTTCAAGCTCAGCTGCGTGCGTCCAACCAGGCAGCTGTCATTCTGAAGTTCGGTCGTGGCCTGGAAGGCCACCAATTCATCTCGGCTCGGCATGTCAAGGCCCATCGGCCCCAGGAGCAAATTGACAGTCTTTCGGGCGAGGAACGCCACTGGGCTGAAGCGAACCGTTTCGCCGATCACCATGCTAAACTTGCCGCCAGTTTACACCCTGCTCCGTCGCCAAAGTTGTTGGCCAAGCTCGATCTCGCGAGGAGTCGGGCCGCCGATTTTGTGGCATTGGCTGCTGCTGTTCTCCCGTGCTTCCTCGAGGAGAGCCCGCAGCGGTGGCGGAGACCCACAGCACTGTGCGGAAAGAGGAACTCCCGGGGGGAGGGGTGGCACTCTTGGGGTCTGGGTGAGCTCGGCTGGCAGTGCGAAGTCTGTTTCAAGGTTGCGCCATCGTGTCGTAACCTGCCTTTGAATGGTTGTCTTGGGACCCCGTCGTTTTTGAAGCCTCTCACGGTAGACTCGATGGGGCATCCGCTTGTCGCCGTCAGTGGCTCTCGTCTTGCTCCGTTGCGTGCTGTGCGGTGCCGTGTCGAGGAAGAGAGCACTGAGGCTCGACGGGGATCCCTGTTGTGCCTGAAGTGTGGAGGTTGGAGCCAGGAAAAGGCCATTAAGTTGAGCAAGCCCTGTGCCCCCTCCACCAGCACTGGTGAAATGATGTTGTCGCGTTTTCGGAGGTGGCTCGCCCCGACTCCCCGAATTCGTGCGTTGATCGACCGAGCGATTCCTGCCCCGCGCGTCGGTCTCATAGTGGCTAGTGCGAGGGATGTCAGAGCGTCGACGTCAGTTGTTGAGTACTCGGTCGACAGTGCTATCCCGTACGAAGTTCGAATGGCTCGCTGGCTGGAGCGAGCTCGAGCCCGTGGGAACAGCTGCCAGGTTTAAGTTTATCGGAGCGGGTGCACCTGTCGCGAGCGCCGAGTGTGGCATTTGTCCACCACGCTCGGCTTCGCAAGATCTCCCCCCGATGGTGCACCCGCCCCCACAAGTTTTGCGGGCTGGCCCCTCTCTCCTTGGACCGTCCTCCTGGGAGTCGTCTCGTCTCATCATCATCTCATCATACCCAGATTTACTCACACTCCTACTCAGACACAAACTTACTCATACTCTGACCCACTCATACTCAAACCTACTCCTACTCAGAGTTACTCATGCTGAGACTCATCCATGCCCAGACTCACTAATACTCAGACTTGTTCCCAGACTTACTCATACTCTGGCCTGCTCGTACTCGGACCTTTTCGTTGTCTGATTTATTCCACACACAGCATAGTGTGAGGATGTCTCAGGCGGGGCGCTGGTTTCAGCACCCGTGAGGGGGGCCGCCAGGGGGGTGTTCACGGTCCCGTTCGCGGCCGTGTTGTGGGGATGCCTCGAGCGGTTTGCTTGTTTCCTGTCCCAGCATCTTCCGGTTCCGGAGCAGATTTGGAGGATGTCTCGAGCGAGGCGCTCACTTTCACGCCCCAAGGGGGCCGCCAGGTGTGTGTTTCACGGTCCCGTTCGCGGCCGTTTTGTGGGGATGTCTCAAGCGGTTTGCCTGTGTTCTGTCGCAACATCCTTGCTTTCGGAGCAGATTTGGAAGATGTCTCGAGCGAGGCGTTCATTCTCACGTTCGTAAGGGGGGCCGCCGAGGGGTATTGCACGGTCCCGTTCGCGGCCGTTTTGTGGGGATGTCTCAAGCGGTTTGCTTGTTTTCTGTCCCAACATCCTTCGCTGCCGGAGCAGATTTGGAGGATGTCTCGAGCGAGGCGCTCAGTTTCACCCCCCGGGTGGGCCAGATTGTGAGGATGTCTCGATCGGTTTGCCTATTTTGGTGGCCAGGCTCGTGGGCGCAGGTTCTTCTCAGGACGCCACAGGAGGCTCATACAGGCTCCAGGAGGCCCCAGGAGACCACATGAGGTCCCAGGAGGAATCAGGGGGCCACAGAAAAACTCAAGAGGCCACAGGATGTCCCAAGAGGCTCCAGGAGGCCTCAGGAAGCTCCAGAAGGCTTCAGGAAGCCACAGAAGGCCCCAAGTGGCCACAGGAAGCGCCAGGAGGCCTCGGAAGGCAACAGGAGGCCCCGAGAGGCCCCAGGAGCAGGAGGCCTCAGAAGGCAACGGGAGTGGCTCCACTCCCACGTGGTTTACGTATGCTCCTATCGATTGGGCCTCACCTGGAGCATGATTCCTTGATGTTATACATATGTTTCTATATATTGTCCTTCTCCTGTGTACAAACTCCTACATGTTTTACTTGTGTTCATATCTTTTGGGCCTCTCCTGGGGCACGAGTCCTTGGTGTTTTACGTGTGTTCCTATAGCCCTTCTCTTGTGGCTCTAATCCGCAATGTTTTATGTACGTCTGTTGCTATCGATTGGGCATCTCCCGGGGCACGAAACCTCCCTAGGAGGTCCCAAGAGGCCCCAAGAGGCTCCTGGAGACCCCAGGAAACCCCAGTAGGTGTCAGGAGGCCCCAGGCCCCAGGCTTATGCGCAGAGACGCGCTCGTACCACTGAGGCTCATTCACACTCCAAGTCGTTCGCAGTTAGACCCATGTCCAGACCGTCACAACTGAAGCCCGTTTATATTCGAAATCTCTTGCGCATAGACACTCACGGCGGACAGGTCCATGCGAATAGATGCACATATGGGGAGCTCCACGTAGTGAATAATTATTGGCGGACCGCGCCGGAGGAGAACACAGACGAGAACACACCACTCGTTTCACTCAGACCCACTCAGACTCACTCGTCACGCAGACTCACTCATCAGTCAGACTCACTCATCACTCAAACTCACTCATCACTTAGACCCACTCATCACTCAGACTCACTCATCACTCAGACTCACTCATCACTCGGACTTAGGCATGGCTCAGACTCATCGCTCCGACTCACTCATCTCCCCGACTCATTCATCACTCAGACTCATTCATCACTCAGACTCATTCAAGTCCTCTCACCGGATGACTCACCCAAACTGATGTTGAGGATGTCTCAGGCGATCCTGTGGCTTCAGCACTCCTGAGGGGAGCGGCGGGGGGGTGTTGCACACGGCCCCTTTCGCTGGATTTTGTGGGGATGTCTCAGGCGGTTTGGCCATTTTCTCTTTCAGCATGTTTCGCTTTCGGAGCAGATTTGGGGGATGTCTCAGGCGATTCGCTGGTTTCAGTACTCTAAGGGGGGCGGCGGGGGGGTGTTGCACTCGGCCCCTTTCGCGGGATTTCGTGGGGATGTCTCAGGCGGTTTGGCCATTTTCTCTTCCAACATGTTTCGCTATCGGAGCAGATTTGGAGGATGTCTCAGGCGATTCGCTGGCTTCAGCACTCTAAGGGGGGCGGCGGGGGGGTGTTGCACTCGGCCCCGTCTGCGGGATTTCGTGGGGATGTCTCAGGCGGTTTGGCCATTTTCTCTTCCAACATGTTTCGCTATCGGAACAGATTTGGAGGATGTCTCAGGCGATTCGCTGGTTTCAGCACTCGAAGGGGGGCGGCGGGGGGTATTTCACTTGGCCCCTTTCGCGGGATGTTGTGTGGATGTTTCAGGCGGTTTGGCCGTTTTCTTTTCCAACATGTTTCGCTTTCGGAGCAGATTTGGAGGACGTTCGCGCCCAGTCTGCGGGGATGTCTCAGGCGGCTTGGCCGTTATGATGCTGGGCATTTGTCGTTTTCGGAACAGGTTTGGGAGGATGTCTCAGGCGATTTGCTGGTTTCAACACTCCCAAAAAGGAGGAGGAGGAGGAAGAGGAGGAGGAGGAATTGGAGGAGGAGGAGGAGGAGGAGGAGGAAGAAAAGGAGGAAGCGAGGAGGAGGAGGAAGAGGACGAGGAGGAGGAGGAGGAGGAGGAGGAGAAGGAGGACAGCATGAACACGGTAGGTGCAGAAGCAGGAAGGGGAGGATGATGATGGCGATGACGATGAGGAGGAGGAGGAGGAGGAGGAGGAGGATGATAACGTGGGCAACTCGAACAGCCAGGGCCAGACGATCGAGGTTCGATGTTCCAAGGCTTTAGGTTTTACTCAAACGCTTCCGCCTCACTCTCCTTCGCTCTCCGTTCTCCTTTACTCCTGCATTCATACATACTCATACTCAGACTCAGTCACACGCGGGCTCACTCGCACTTCGATTCTATCATAGCCATACTTAAACCTACTCACACTCAGATTCACGCTCAGAACCACTCATACTCAGACTCGCTCCTGCTCAGACTCATCATCCTTCGGGCCACCCAAACGCAGACCGACTCACACCCAGACTGTCTCACATCCATACCCAATCACATTCGGCTGACTCGCCCTCATATTCATTAGCATGCACTTTTTCTCACACTCAGACCCACTCAAGCCCAGACTCACTCATGTTCAGAATCATCATGCTACGATCCGCTCAATCACAGACTGGCTCACACTCGGATTCGTCCATACTCAGACCCACTCGCACACAGACGCACTCGCGCTCATATTTACACACGCATACCCACTCAAACCCAGGCTCAATCGCACCCCGATTAACTCACACTCAGGATCAGTCGCTCTCAGATTTGCTATTGGTCGCACTCATGCTTGCAGACGGTGGGAATGTCTCGAGCGAGCGGTTCGCCCTCGCACACAGGCGCTCATGGACAGATACCAAGAGAAAGACGTACCAAGGTAACGAGATGCACGTATGGGGAGCCCCGCGTCGAGTACTTGTTGTTGTTGGTGATGATGCTGTTGATGATGGCGATGACGATGATAATGATAATGCTGATGGAGTAGTGTGTGAGGATGTCCAAGCAGAGGCGCTGGTTTCAGCACCCCCAAGGAGGGGGGGCACCAGGGGGTGTTGCACTGGCCCGTTTGCGTGCAGATTGCGCGGGCGTCTCGAGCGGTTTGTTCGCTCGCATGCTCAACGCGATCCGCTTCCGGAACATATTTTGAGGATGGCTGGGGCGAGGCGTTGGCTTTCGCACTCTGGAAGGGGGCCAGATTGCGAGGGTGCCTCGAGCGGCTTGCCTGCTTTATCGGCCAGACTCGTGGGCGCGTATACTCCCCAGGATGCCACAGGAGGCTCCAACAGGCTCCAGAAGGCCCCAGGGGGCCTCAGGAGGCCGCAGGAGGCTCCACGAGGCCCAGGGAAGGTTGTCTAGAATGGTGCGCGCATAAGAGATTCAGCACCGTATATTTCGTCATATCTCGCCTTGAGAAATGTTTCTCGCAAGGCCGAGTTGCCCGCGAGGGCTGCGTCCCAGCTTTCGCTCGATTCAACCGACCATGGTCTCATGGCGTCTCTTCGAATCAAAGACCACATTCTGCAAGTCGTGCAGATGAGTGCTATAGCCCTGCCGCCTTTAACTTGATTGGTTTATAGCCGCCCCTCCACAACTAACAAGTCCCATGACCACGTCAGCTGCTCCTCCATTCGGCCGTCGAAGTCGACCTGTTCCATTCTCGGCGCAAGAGGGAGGCTGAACATCCAGCGGGGTGGGTCCATCAACTCCGCGCCCTGCGCGGGGCTTCGTGCGACTCATAGCCCTGTCCAGCGGGCTCGCCTCGATGAGCAGGAGCGTCGCCCTTTCGAATGCCCCCAAAACTTTGTGAAACAGTTGCGCCGTGCCATCGCGGCTTGCCTGCTCAGGTGCCCACAGACGATGCCACTGCTGAACCTTGTGGTCCACCATGCCAACTGGGTGGCATAAGGTTTCTCCGCCCTTGGTGATGATCTCGTCCCGTGTGAGCGGCGATTCCCTGATATTGCGGAATAGGACGCCCGATTCTCTGATATTGCGGAATAGGGCGCATTTCTGTCTTGCCGCGGTCACCCATTTCTGCATTCCCGACACGAACTAACGTAGATTTCTATCCTGCGCCCGTTTGGCGAGCCGAAAAGATGCTCCTTCAAGAGGATTCAAAGGCTGCCGCCTCTGCCGCCGACCCCAAACCAGGTGATGTGTTGCTGGTGTGTTGCGTTGGTGCTGGTGGGCCGGTGAAATTGCCGAAGCTCACTTCCGAGCCGTATTTGCTTATCGTGGTCGGGTCGGTGAGCCGGTGCAGTCACCGTAGCTCATCGCCGAGCCATGGCCACTTATCCTAGTCTTTGACGTGCAGGTGCTGACGGCGCGTCGCGTTCTTTGAGGCCGCTGCAGGACCCCCCGCACGCGCGCGCAGGAAGAGGGCAGCGTTGGAGGGCAGTGAACGGAGAGAGGACGGCCGTTCTGGTTCAAGGGGGGCTACCGCGCGAGGGCCCCGGCGCTCGCAGCAGGCGCGCCAGGGGGGGGGGGAGCAGGAGAGGTGGGACGATACCCAGGGGCGGAGTGGCAGAGGGGGTCAGAGACGGAGGGGTAAACGTCAAGGGTTTGGATCAGGAAGCATTGTAAATCGTCATTCGAGGAAGGACTGGTGGGTTGTGATCTCGATGTTTCCCCTGCGGCCGATTTGGCTCAGACTGGCAGGGCGGCGCCTGCGCATCGTGGCCGACGGCAGCTTTGCGGAAGAAGCGGCCGAGAGGACCGCGCAGGCGAAGAATTCGTGAAGAACCCGTGATTGTCGTGGACTCCGACGACGACTGGGGCGATTGGTCCGCGGCAGGCTTCAAGTCCGCGACGAGCACGGCACCGCCGGTATCGAGTCGGCCGCGCAGACCGCCCCGATCGGATCGCCCTTGCACGCCGCCCGTTCATCGCAAGGTCTCGGCGGCTGCAACGCTCCCAGGCAGGTCTGCGGCCAAGACTGCCGTGAGCGCTGCCGATGAGTGCTCTCGCGGTGGCCCGGCGGCTGCTGCCGCAGGAGACGGAGGCTCGGCACCAGGAGATGGGAGAGAGCGCGCGAGGTTCTGTGCAGGGTGGGTCCGCCGGGCCATCGGCTGCGACTGCTGCAGGAGACGGCGGTGGCGCGGCGGGCGGCTCGGCGGATGCACGGGCGAGAGATGTTGCACGCGTGGTTGGCAGGATGCGCGCGATGGAACTCGATCGTTTCAAGAAGATGGAGGAATTCCCGGTGGGGCTGCGTGGCCAACGACGACGGCTCCCTGAGCGGCGCATTGTTGGCGCTCACTGCCATGGTTTTTCCAGCGCGAGGCCTCCGCCTCGGGACGTCGAGTGCGTCGTCGAATGGCCGAGGGATCGCGCTCGGGTTCTTGCGCGGGCGGTCGATGCAGGACGCTGCGACCCGTGGCGCCTCGTCGACACCTGCGACGACGACGACGTGGGCGAAGATGGCGCCTGCACCCGCTGCGACGACGGCGCTGCCGCGCCACCGCCGAGGGCGCCGAATGACGACTACGACAGGTTCAACGAGATCGGGGTCGCTGCAGCCGAACTTCTCCAACAAGGCGTGGTCGACCCTGATGCGATCCGGCCTCATGAGGGCCCGTTGCGCGCGATGTCGCCTGAGTGTTTCTGGCATCTCGCTCGGCCCTACTCGCGTGAACCTCCGCGTCGTTCGGCGCGAAGCTGGCGCTGCTCTCCAGCGGTGGACATTCGTCCTCCTGGCCCCTACATCTCCCCAGTCACATCCTGTCTCTCGTCTCGCACTCCTCCCCGACGAATCCGAGCGTCCTCCAGTGCTAGCGCCCTGGGTTCCATATTGCGCGTCCGGCTCGCCTCGTTCTTCGCGCACATGTCCGAGTGCTGGCGGGGGGGCGCGGAAAGGAGGGCGAGGGGGCGTTAGGAAGAAGAGGGGGGCGATTGAACGATCTGGCTGGGTGCGTGCACCATGGCGGTTCTTAAACGCCTAATTGGCCGGCCGTGTAGGAGCTGCAACGCGCGGGGGGCGGGCCGCCCCGGCAGTTGCCCAGCGCGGCTGGATGTCTGCAGTAGCCAACTTTGTCCGCCATTGTATATAGCAGCCATCCATGCCGTGCAATCACAACAAGGGCGCACACCAACACTTATTTCGGCACGCCCCTCGCGCAGTGCTCCAGGCGGGCCGATGTCCTCCACCTCCTCACCCTTCCCCTCCCCTCCTCCTCCTCCTCTAGCTCCTCCGCCTCCTCCTTCTCTTCCACCTTCCTCCTCCTCTTCTCCTTCCCCCCCCCTCCTCCTCCTCCTGCTCTGCTCCCTCCATCTGGCGCGTATTTGAGCGCGATGTCCCCTTCCTCTTCGTCACCTCGTCGCTATCGTCGTTGCCGTGCTCCGTCCTCTGATCCTCCCCGCGCCCGCTCCCCGACCATGTCTGTCTCCTAGCTTCGTCTCGCCCCCCCTTCTCCTTCTGCGGCGCCCCCCGTTTGAGAGTCTCGGGGGGCAGAAGGGCCCGAGTGACTCACTCCGAAAATGAGTGTTTCGGGCTCCATCTGCCTGCCCTTGTTCGCGTTGGCCGTCCTTCGTTTTGTCGCGGTCTCGCATTGTCACCGCGTCTCTTTGCATCTCCGGTTCCCCGTTTCCATTCCCTCCTCCCGCGCCCCGTCTTCGGGGGAATCTCGACGCGCGCAGGAGCTCAGACGACTCAGACCTGGCGCGAGTCGCGCGGGCGCCTTTTTCTTTTGTCTGCATCCACTTGTCTTTCGTCTTCTCGTCGTCCTTTCTTGCGATCTTGCTTCTCCGTCGTGACATTTTCCTTGGCTTGTCCGCCTGCTTGTCCACCTCCTCGTCGGGCCTATGCGAGGAAAAATGCGCCGTCGGTGATGCCTCCGCGACTCCCCCTCTGGCGTCCGTCGTTCGAGCTCCTCATCTTCCTCTTTCTCCTCCGCCACCTAGCCCTGGCCAGCCGGCGAAGTCGCCGCGGCTCTTTTTCACGGGCTGTGGCTTGTCAGTCGCGTGATTTTTCCTTGCGCCGGCGCAGGTCTCGGACGTCGAGACCCCCAGCCGACTCCAGGGCCCGTCGAGAAATCGCTCCAGTCCGAACGTTGGCGTCGGAGGTGGCCTCGAGAGGGGCTCGGCGGGCCCTCTAGGAAAGACAGAATAAAACGCCCGAGGCCTGGCGCAGTAGTTTTGGTAAGCGCCTGCCCCCAGTCTGCAGCGCTCGCCGCTGCGCCCACCTGAAGCTTGGCGCCGCGCGTCAGTGCGACATCCTTCTCCCCCCCCTCACCTCGTCGTTATCTTCGTTATCGCGCTCCGTCTTCCGATCCTTCTCGCCCCCGATCGCCCATCGCGTTTGTTTCCTTGCCTCGTCTTGCATCCCCTTTTCCTTTTGCGGCGACCCCCGCGTGAGAATCTCGGCCGGCAGAAGGGCCCGAATGACTCGCTCCGACAGTGAGTTATGCGGGCCCCATCTGCCTGTCCTTGCATCAGTTGGACGTCCTTCGTTTTTCGTGGTCTCGCTTTGGCACCGTGTCTGTTTGCATCGCCGGTTCTTTTTTTCCTGCCCCTCATCCCGCGCCCCGTTTTCGGGGGAATCTCAACGCGCGCGGGAGCTCAGACGACTCAGACCTGGCGCGAGTCGCGCGGGCACCTTTTTCTTTTGTCTGCATCCACTTGTCTTTCGTCTTCTCGTCGTCCTTTCTTGCGATCCTGCTTCTCCATCGTGACATTTCCCTTGGCTCGCCCTCCTGCTCGTGCACCTCCTCGCCGGGCCTGTGCGAGGAAAAATGCGCCGTCGGTGACGCCCGAGCGACTCCCCCCCTGGCGTGCGTCGATCGAGCTCCTCATCCCACTCCTCCTCCTCCTCCGCCGCGTAGTGCAGGCCAGCCGGCGAAGTCGCCGCGGTTCTTTTCACGGGATGTGGCATGCCAGTCGCGTGGTTTTTCTCTAGTGTTGGCGCAGGTCTCGGGCGTCGGGGGCCCCCGGCCGAATCCAGGGACCGTTGAGAAAGCACTCCAGCCGGAACGTTGGCGTCGGAAGTGGCCTCGAGAGGGGCTTGGCGGGTCCGCTAGGACAGAAGGGATCAGACGCCCGAGGCCTGGTGCAGTAGTTCTTGCCGGCCGCTGCTAGCCGCGTGTTTCAGGCGGGGCGCGTGGAATTGACCCGGTGTCAGTTCTGCCACCTGTGTTTCCCTGGTGACAAGAAGTGCAGGCAGCGGGGGATGGCGAAGCGCGCGGGAAGCACATCTGTTCCCAGGACTCCGACGCCGTCGAGGACTGAGGCCGGGTGGAGGAGCGGGGAGGGGCATCTGCGGAAGGGGGGGGGGGCGAGCAGGAGTTGGCAGCTGCTCTGAGCATCGCCCAGAAGCTCGAGGAGTTCTGGGAAGTCGTCGAGGGGGAGCGCCAGCTGGCGCTGTTATAATTGTGACTGGGGGGACGGCGCGCAGATAGAAGTGCTGAGCAGCCTTCGAGGCGCATTGCTGAGAAGCCTGCGTCGTGGCCGACCTCCGCTCAAGTGAGTTACAGCTGCTGCGCAGATTGAAGTGCCGAACAGCCTTCGAGGTGTTGTGGCCGCGGCCATGCGAACTATTGCGGAGCGGGCCTAGAGGCGAAAATCATCGTCGTAGTCGCCGCCGTCGCCCCCGCCATAGGCGCCATCGCATCGCCCCAGCATCCGCCGCCGCCGCCGCGTCGTCGCCGTCGTCGTCCGTCGGCGTCGTCGTCGTCGTCGTCGCCCCCTCCGCCCGACGGCCCCGGCCAGCTCGGCCGAGGGGGTTGCCGGGCGGAGGGGGGTCGGATTTATTCCCTCTGCCCGGCGGCAGCGGCGATCGGCGATGCATCCCAGACGCTTCGCATTCACCGCCCGCCCGTTCCACTTCTCGCTGGGCGAGGCGAAGACTGGCGACATTTGCGCATTTGGCAGCCGCCGTCGTCGTCGTCGTCGCCGTCGTCGTCGTCAACGTCGTCGTCGTCGTCGGGTTGTGCGCCCTGGGTTTCCCAAGCTTAGCTTCGCTTAGCTTATCTTAGCGTACCTTGGCTTCGCTTAGCGTAGCAGAGCATAGCAGAGCGCAGCATAGCATAACATGGCGTAGCATATCATAGCATAGCGTAGCGCAGCATAGCATAGCAGGGCGTAGCATAGCAAAGCGCAGCATACCCTTTCATGACATAGCCGAGCATAGCATACCATATCGTAGCGTAGCCCAGCATAGCATAGCAAAGCATAACAGAGCATCAGAGCAAAGGCAAAAGCAACATCAAAAGCAAAGGCAGGAGCAAGATGTGCAAGACTGTAGAAACCCAGGGCTCGAGGCAGTGCGTTTGTCTTTGGCCAGTCTCCTGCTTTCCGCGCATTCCCGCCAGTGCAGCCATGTCGTCTGAATGCCCAAATGATTCAAATTCCAACAGCAGCGCTGCACAGCCTGCTGGAGTCTTCCCAAGCCTGAGCAGCCCTCTACAGTTTGCTGACGCTTGGCAAATCCGTGTGTCCATGGTTCAAAATGAAGTGCAGCAGTGGACTCACACGCGACGGCCACCTCTGCCAGCGACCCTGGATGCCTACGTGTGTGGCTGTCACTTCAGAGCCCTGTGCCGTGGCCACGGCTTATTCAAGGTTGCGTACCTGCTGGAAGCCGTGCATCTCAACGATGGCCACCCACTCGTTGGCAAGGTCTTCAAGCTCCGCAAGGAAGCGGACCCAGAGCCCAAGTACTTTGCAGAACGCGGGCTCAGCGGATTTTACCCGCGGATGCTCGCGGCAGCTTCCGCCTTTGAGCTGGACAGCGCTGCGCAACCTGTCTGTCAATGGAACGGCTGGATCACAGACCTAGCCGTTCCATTGGACCGGGCGCTCAGACAGCCTGAGCTCTCGCGCGAAGCGGTTGGAAAGTGCATTGTTGGAGCTGTGCGTTGCGTGCTCCGAGCGGCCAGACATGGGCATTCCATGGATGTCCCGCCCCTCTGCATTTTTGGAATGCTGGGGGGCGACGTCGTCACAATTGACGCTGGCCGCTCGCCTCCGTTCGACAAAGAGATGGACAAGTTACACTTCAACAAGGACGTGGTGCGGAAATTCCGGGCCATAGTTGGGCTTTCAATCGCGCCCGATGCACTGGCCAGATACCGAGGCGCATGGCAGAATGCTTCGACGATGGCCGACGCGCACGTCGCATTCGATTCTCTGTGGGATTCGGTCGCCGAAGCTGAGTTGAGCTTCGGCAGCAGAGCTGGACAGCCTGCGCCTGCGTCTGTTCCCGCGCGTCCTTGCACCGTCCTCTAGTCCAGCAGCGCTGAACAGCCTGCGCCTTGGCATCTTGCTGCATGTCCTCACGCGGCCGAAGCTGAGTCTGGAGGAAGCAGCAGAGCTGGACAGCCTGCGCCCCGGCATCTTGCCGCATGTCCTCTTTTTGCCGCTGCCATTGACGAGCTCTCGGACGAGGTGCTGGAGTGGCTCGCGCACAACTTCCTCTTGGGACAAACTGTCAAGGCACGGGCTCCTCTCTGACGGCGCTGTCGGATTCCTCCCGGATAGTCACTGACTGCACTGCCGAGGTCGAATTGGAGCTGCTGATCAGATTGGCAACCGGACGCCGCGAGAAAATATGCAATGACCCCAGCATCGACATCCTGAGTGAACAAGAGCTCGGACGTGCCTTGGGCGATTGGAAAGACGACTACGAGCAATGGATGCACCCCCAGACGCTGCGAGAATTGCGGGCGGCATCGCAGCAGCAATGGCATCAAATTTTGCGGCGCGCTTTCCGCGCGCATTTTTTCACCTCGCTGGGAGCTACGAGTTGACCAGTTTCTTTTTCGCTGCTCCTTTCAGCGGTCGCAATTTGGAACTCTTCCGCAGCTCGTGGGAGGTTCCGTAACTAGCGCCGAAGCTGTGAAGAAACCAACAGATGCGCTTCGCCAGGTAGCAGGAGCGATCTAGCATCGACAGGCTACCCGAAAAACAGCCACCTCTGTGTGTATCTACGTATTCATCCAGGGGGAGGAGGAACAAACGGACGATGAGAAGGAGGGGGACACGATGGACACGGCACGGGATGAAGAGCAGGAGCAATTGGAGCATGAGGCGGTTGAATGAGGAGCGGGACTGTTATAGCGAGAGGTGCCGTGATAGACGAACGACTGTCAGCCTAAGCTGAAGTTTCGTGCAGTGGACGGGTCCTGAACGGGGGGCGGGTTTCGTGCGGGTGTCGGGGATCGGAGGGTCGAGACCCTTTGGTTCAAGACCGTTTTGGTCAAGCCACTTACTTTCAGATGGTGCACCTCGTCACGTTACCGAATGGATTGTGCGAGAAAGGAAACGGGAAAGCATTCGCCACTGATGTATTGTTTGGTTCGATGGTGAAAACGTGCTGCGCACATGCTGATGCCACGGTTGTCCACGTCCTTTATTGTGACGACGGCAATCCGAGAAGTGATTGGCGGAGGAGGAGGAGGAGGAGGAGGAGGAGGTGGAGGAGGGGGAGGGGATTGAGGAAGAGGAGGAGGAGGGGGAGGAGGAGGGGGAGGGGGAGGAGGAGGAGGAGGAGAAGGAGGAAGAGGAGGAGGAAGAGGAGGAGGAGGAGGAAGAGGAGGAGGAGGACGAGGATGAGATGATGGATGATGATGATGATGATGATGATGATGATGATGATGATGATGATGATGATCATGATCATGATGATGATGGTGATGATGATGATGATGATGAGATGCTGATGATGATGATGATGATGATGATGATGATGATGATGATGATGCTGATGATGATGATGATGATGATGATGATGATGATGATGCTGATGCTGATGCTGATGCTGATGATGCTGATGATGGATGATTATGATGAGAGGAGGAGGAGGAGGAGGAGGAGGAGGAGGAGGAGGAGGAGGAGGAGGAAGAAGAAGAAGAAGAAGAAGCAGAAGCAGAAGCAGAAGAATAATAATAATAAGAAGAAGAAGCAGAAACAGCAGCAGAAGAAGAAGAAGAAGAAGAAGAATAAGAAGAAGAATAATAAGAATAAGAAGAAAAAGAAGAAGAAGAATAATAATAATGATAAGAAGAATAATAAGAAGACCAAGAAGAAGAAGAAGACTAATACGAAGAAGAAGAAGACGAAGAAGAAGAAGAATAAGACGAAGAAGAAGAAGAAAACGAATAATAATAAGAAGAAGACGAATAAGAATAAGAATCATAATAAGAAGGATAATAATAAGAAGACGAAGAATAAGAATAATAAGAATAAGCAGAATAATAAGAAGAATAATAATAAGAAGAAGAATAATAAGAAGAACAAGACAAATAAGAAGAATACACATAATAATAAGAAGAAGAAGAAGAATAATAAGAAGAATAAGACTAAGAAGAAGACGAATAAGAAGCAGAATAATAATAATAAGAATAAGAAGAATAATAATAATAAGAAGAATAATAAGAAGAAGAAGAAGAATAATAAGAAGAATAAGACTAAGAAGAAGACGAATAAGAAGCAGAATAATAATAATAAGAATAAGAAGAATAATAATAATAAGAAGAAGAAGAAGAAGAAGAATAATAAGAAGAAGAAGAAGAATAATAATAATAAGGAGGAGGAGGAGGAGGAGGAGGAGGAGGAGGAGGGGGGGGGGAGAGGGACGGGGAGGAGGAGGAGGAGGGGGAGTGGGGGGGAGGAGGGGGGGGGGCAGGGGGGAGCGGGAGGGGGGGGGACGAGGACGAGGACGAGGACGAGGAGGAAGAGGAGGAGGAGGAGGAGGAGGCGGAGGAGGAGGGACGAGGGACGAGGGACGAGGGACGAGGGACGAGGGACGAGGGACGAGGGACGAGGGGGAGGAGGGCGGAAAGGAGGAAGTCTCAGGGGCTTGTTTGGCCGACTCATGGCGTTCCTGGCCCGTCTGACGCCGTCGGGGGCCGTCTCGGGTGCCTCTCTGAACCGATTTGGGGCCCTATTGGCCCGCTTCGGGTCCGTCTTGGAGGCCTCATTCGCCGTCTTGGGGCCCTCTTGGGGCCTTCCTGGAGGTTTTTGGGGCCATCTTGGGCCTCGTGAGCGATTTGGGGGCGATCTCGGGGGCCTCTGGGGCCGTCTTGAGGTCTTCGGAAGGCCGAAAAGAAGCGAGTGCCAACATCCTTCAGCAATCTAAGGAACATCAATGATTTTGGCCTCTTCGGGCCCGCCCTCCTGGAGGACCTCTTGGAGGCGTCTTGGGGGGCTCTTGGGGGCCTCTTGGGCCGCCTCGAACCATCGTGAGGCTATCTTAGGCCATCTTGGACGCATCTTGGGCCATCTTGGAGGCATACTGGGGCCATCTGAGCCGTCTTGGAGGCCATGTTGGCCGTTTTGGATGCGTTTTGGAGGCCATCTGGCGCAGTGGATCTGGACAAACATCTAGCCTGCGGGAAGCCCCTCGCTCCACATCTCACGGAGGAGGCGTCCGCAGGCCCCGAGGGACTCGCCGAGGGAGACCCCGAGCGCCATCCCAGGCGCCTCTGCGTCTGCCCCTGCCTGGCGCCGCGCGGGCCCAGGACTCCCACGGGGGCGACCCCGACGTGGAGGGCATCGGCCTCAGCGGATTTGCAGAGTCCAATGTGCGGATCGCATTTCTCGCGGCGCCTGGTCGGCCAGAAGTGCACGTGACCGGAAAAATGTGTGGCCGAACGCGCGCCCGATCTCGTGATCGACAACAGCGTGGTGTGCCCGAAATCGTGACAGGATGAAAACCCGTTTTGGCTCCGAACGAAAATGTCAGCCATGCGCAGAAGGGGGGTGGGGCAGGGGGGCGGAGGTAGCAGCACCCCTGCTTCTCAGCAGGCGCGGGCCTGATCTGTAGATACAGGGGCTTGCGCCTTCTAAGAAACAGGGTGCTTCTAAGAAGCCCTCCCCCCCTCCCCCCCCTTGTGCGCGCCGCCAAAGATGTTCGATCGCACCGTGTCGCGTTCGGAAAAAAAACATCGGACGCGGGTTTCGGGCACACCGAAACAGATGTGAACAGGTGTCCCGCCCTCCCCGATAGACATATGAGGCTGCGCGAGGTCTGCATAGCCCGATCCGCGGATTGCATTTTTTCGACTGGTCCTGCGGATCGGACTCTACATGATCCGGATTTGGACCCTCCGCCTCCGCCTTCCTCCTCCTTCTCCTCCCTCCTCCTCCCTCCTCCCTCCCCTTCCCTCCTCCTCCTCCTCCTCCTCCTCCTCCTCCTCCTCCTCCTCCTTCCTCCTTCCCCTCCCTCCCTCCCTCCCTCCCTCCCCTCCTCCTCCTCCCCCGCCAGTCGCGGGGATGGCGCCCCCACTGGCTCTCTGGAGGCCGCCCAGAGGGGGACCGTCCACGGTCCAGTGCGCCCCGGGCCAGCCTCGTCTTGAGGCAGGCCCTGGGATGCGACGCGGGCCGAAGGCTGCCCGCGCCCTCTGTGGGGGGGTGAGCAGGAGGAGGGGAGCAGCAGGTGCGGCCGGGAGGGGAAGGGGAAGGGGCCGGGGGGCGGGGGCCGTCGCGGTGGGCGGGCGGGCAGCCAAGGTGGCCACGGAAGCCGTGGTCGTGGTGGTCGAGCCGGTAGTGGTCGAGCTGCTGGTCGTCGTGGTGGCCGTGGTGGCCGTGGTGGTCGTAGTGGTAGTGGTTTTAATGCTGACGGCCGGCCTGGTGGTGGCCGTGATGCTCGCGGTGATCGTGGTGGTCATTGGTGGTCGTTGTGGTCTTGGTGGTCGTGGCCGTGGCGGTCCGGGCGGCCCAGCTGGTGGTGGTCGTGGTGGTCGTGGTGGTCGTGGTGGCCGTGGTGGTCGTAGTGCTGGTGGGTCATTTAGCACGCACTGAGAATCATCTCGGCGTTGCCCACAACCAACGTGCGCTGGATGCGGCGCCACGCGGTGGCGATGACCGCTGACCGCTCTGCTTCAGGCAAATATTTTCCGTACGAGCGGACAAATGAGACGAGCTCATCCGCCGGCCGCCCTCCCGTCTCCAGGACAGCTGGGACCAGCTCGCCGCCCGAGGGGGGGTAGCGGTTCCGTTTGACGCCCACCGCCTGCGACGCGGCCAGCCCGTCATTGTTGGATCTTGCCCACCTGCGCTCGAGGTTGTCAGAGTGTGCGCAGGTGACAGACCAGTCAACATAGATAGGCTGTCCAGAGGTCGCGTCGCGGGTAGCCACGTCGAGGCGGGTTTCTTCCAGCTCCACGGTGACTGGGTCCACACGGTCCCACGCAGGGACACGCTTCTCGGTGACCGCCATGTGGCCCGTCTGCGCCTGGTGGAAGGGCGCACTCCAGTCTCAGAGGCTGTTGTGGCGGTGGTCGCGAGAGCCTCCGCAGCCGCATTTCAAGGGGTGCCAGCCCTTGGGGTCCAGGGGCGCACCACATATCGTGCCGTCTCGCTTGCGGTGCTGGCAAGCCGCCCCTGGTGTGCAGACGTCAGCTCGGAGGCGCATGCGCGGGCCCACGTGGAAGTGGGCGTCAGGGATCGGCGCGTCCCCTTCCTGGCGCGGGAGAAGCCAACTCCCCGCCGAGGTCCCGCTGCTCTCGCGGAGGGCGAGCCGGTCGTCTTCGCCAAGGGTTTGCAGCAACTGTCTCCGCCTGTGCTCGGAAGTGCGCTTGGCCCAGTAGCCCTGTAGCTTGGCTCGTGGCTCTGTCAAGCAGTTCCCCCAGCTAGTGGGGCCCTCCTTCGCCCCTTGGGCGTCCAGCTCGGTTTCTGCGCTCCTCATGTCCCGGGCGACGCGCGGGCACTTGGACCGAAAGCTTTCTAGGGAGGTGACCCCGAGGCAAGCGGCAACGCCGGGGAGGACGAGGGCCCAGCTGCCCAGGTACGCGCGCGCAGCCGTGTCCCGTGCTGACGGGAAAGCGCAGCCCCCGTCGGACAATCCCAGTCTGGCCTGCTCGCGCTGGGAGGCGTCGAAGGCGAAGCCGGCGAACTCTTCGTAGGCGCCCCGCAGAAGGTCATCCAGCTGCGCCGCCCAGGCGGTCTCATAGTTGGTCCGGAGCAAATGAGTAGCGCACCCCTCAGCATATGTGCGCAGGAGTGCGCGGGCACCCTCGGCTGTCAGCCCGTTGTCCCGCAGCTGTCGCCAGTGCCGCAGGAAGCGCCGCGTCTTGTCGAGGACTTCGCGTCCGTCAGTCGTGCCGTGAACAGGGAGTCGTCCTTCCTCGTCGTCGTCGCGGTCGTACCACGATACCGGGTTCCTGAGCACCGTGAGGGCGGGGACCCGGCGCGCCTCCAGCTGCTGCGGCAGCGCCGCGCCTTGGGCGGGCGCCCACGCTTGCGCGTCTTGTCAGGGTGCAACGGTAGCCCGGCCGCCGCCAGCTCCTCCTGCACGATCTCGCACGTTTGGGCCGCCAGACCCGTGGGCACCACAGCCACCACGTCATCTAAGTAGGAGAAGATGCGAGCCGAGGGGTGCAGGCGCTTCAGTCTCGCGTCGGCCCGGGACAAGGCGTCGACAATTCCGATGGCGAAGAGCCCCGGGGAGAACGGGCAGCCCTGGTCCACCCCGGTCCGCGCCCGCACCGGCAGCGCCGCGCCGTCGCGGGGCCAGTAGGTGTGGGTCGTTTCTCGGGTGAGCCACGCGTTGGCCACGCCGAGGAGAGCAGGGGCACGCCTGGCCACGGTGGCGAGGACATTCTGGCGCGGGATCGCGTTGAACGCGTTGGAGGCGTCGAACGCGAGCACGGCAGCTGAGGGAAGGGATTCAGCCAGCGCAGGCACGCACTTGTGGACCAGTTCGCAGCCCGCCTGCCTACTCACCGCATACTGGTGCGAGCCACGCGCAGCCTTGATCTCCTCCTGGAACACTGCGCGCGCCGCTTTGGCGGCGAGACGGCGCACGACGCTCCCGCACGCCACCGGGCGAAGACGCCCGTTCTTCTTCCGGAGAGCGAGAAGGCGAGCTCCCAGGTTAGCAGTGGTGTAGGCGTCAGGGAGGCCCCCCAGGAGGAGGAGGACGGCGACCCGGGCGTTGGCCTCCAGCGCCTCGACATCGTCCTGAAGGGTCTGCCAATGCTCGAAACGGGAACCATTGGGCCCCGGGCCGGACCGCTTGGGAGCCTTACGAATGGCCGACTTCACCTCGTGAACCAATTTGTTGACCGTCTCCACGTCGACCTCCTGCCGGGGCCCAGCCGTGGCGGGAGTGCCCGCCGGGAAGAGGGCCTGCAACTCCGGCTGCGCGCTGGCTTCGGTCACCAGCGGAGCGGGCCGGGTGGCCAAGCCGAGGGCCTTGGAGACCAACCCGTCCGCCAAGAAAGCCTCGACGGCCCGCGCCGTGTCCTTGGGGGTGTTCTCTGGCGCGCGCGCCCTGCAGGCGCGGCGCCTGCGGCGGCATTGGCCTCCCGCCACAGGGCGCCCCAATCTCCCTTCCAATCCAGCCGGATCCGGCGGGTGAGGACCCGAGCGGGCCCGCCTTGGTTCTTCGTGCTCCGCCCGCCGCGCCCTCTGTTCGGGCGGAAGAGGAGGATCCGGTCGAAGCAGGTGTGTAGTTTGCCTGCTCTCTCGGCCGCGTCGGCGTCCGCGGACTCCACGGCGATCGCGAAAGCGGTCGCGACAGCTCCGCGCAAGAGGGCCAGCGAGTGCGTCAAGGGCCCTGGCACGCGACCCAACGTGCGGACGTCGGTGGCCAAGTCGTCGTAGGTCATGCCGTCCCACCACGCCAGGTTGAGAAGGGCCTGCGTCGCGGAGTCGGCGCCCCCCTGCGCGTCTTGGCCCGCGAAGCCGGTGTTGGCCTCATTGTCGCTGCCCTCTTCTCGGGGCGCGCGGGCTGCCCCCGCCCGCGCGGCAGGGGCTGCACGAGTGCGTCGCCGCCTACTTAGCCCGCTGAGCGGCCAAGAACTCGTCTCGGGTCGGCCGCCCCAGTCGGTCACAGTGTGGGCGTAGCTCTTCCAGACGTTCTGGCTGCAGCGCCGCCGCCCCCTCTACCTCCTCGATGGGGCCGAGGCCTCCCTCCGCGCAGCCTGGATGAAAGCATTGGCGGTGGGCCCCAGTCTGTCGCGGGCGGAAAGCTCGCAGATCGCCTTTGGAAAAAGGTTCGCGGCAAGCTGGGCCATAACAGGCGCACGCCCGCCGGTGCCCCATCACATCGACTCCCCACTCCGCTGGGGGAGGAGGCGGGGGCTCCACGGCCATGGGATCCGCATCCGGATCATGAGCATCAGCTGGTTGGTGCACGGCCGCCGGTCCCCGCGGCTCCGCGGGGGGTCGCGGTAGGAGGAGTCGGCTTGCAGGGGGAGGCGGGCGCGGGGGGGGCGCCAGCGACCGCGCCGATTCCATCGCGGCCCGCTGCCCCTTCCCGGGACTCTCAGGAATCCTCCGGGCCCAGTCGGCCTCGCAGTCGGCGCCGGCGTCGCGCCGCCCGCGAGCGCCGGCCGGCGGGCGGGCCGACCTTGTTGCGCATGTTTGGCGCGAGAGACCCGCGCGGGCCTCGCGCTGTGCCCGCGCCCCAGGGCGACGGCCCAGGCCCTTGTAGCCTCCCGCGCTGACGCGATGGCCTCGCGCGCGGCGCAGGAGCGGGCGCCGCCGACCGCTCGGTTCGGTTCCGCGCGCTTCTCATGCGCGAACGCAAAGCCCCCCATGCTGCTCGCGCGCTTTTCGCGCTGAGCAGCATGGGGGGCGACGGCCGCGCGTTCAATGGGAAACCGCAACGCAAGTTTCCATTCCCGCGCGCGGGGCGGGGCATGAACTTACACATGCGCCGACGGTCGAGAACTCGCGCGCGCGCCCGCGCCTGCCATGTTGGGCGTGCGCACTGGGCCCGGAAATCTGCGGCTCGGCCGCCCGATGCGCCCCAAAAACCGCTCCGCCTCCCCCCCCGCCCCCCTCCCCCTCAAAACTCTTCCGCGCTCCTGGAAAAACCATGCCGCCGAGGCGGGGGCTCGGGCCGCGGCCTGATGGTCCCCGGGGCACAGGGGAATCAAAGGAATCAGCACGGAATCAGTGCAGAATCAAAACAGAATCGGCACAACTGCGACCCCTGATTCTAGCGGAATCAAAAGAATCAGCACGGAATCAATGCGGAATCAAAGGAGGAATCGGCGATGGAACCAGAATCGGCCAGAACGGGGAAGTAGGCCAGAATCGGTGCCAGAACCCATGGGGAGAGGCCTTTTTCCCGCGAGTTCATTGCGGCGGGTCCGCGACGTGGGCGCTCCGCGCGACTTCGCTGGTTCAGCGAGGCGCGCAGTCGGCGTTCAGATTGAACAGGTTGTTTTTCAGGGCGATATCCTGGCGGCGCGCTGGCGCATTGCGCATTTGCGTATTCCTGGCGGGCTGTTTGAGGGCGACCCGGCAGCGTCGGCCGAATGGCCCGCAAATGCCGCGCGGCCGATCGCGCTCCCCATGCGATCACGTCGACCGCCGTGCGCCGCGACGGCCGCGCGCCCCGGGCCGCGCCATTGCCGCGTTGGATTGGGCGGCGCAGCGCCCGTCCTCCAAAAGTCGTTACATGCATATCGCGCGCGTCGAGCCAGCAGCAATCGCTTCCCAGAAGCAGCGTTGACAGGCGCCCCATGCCCGCTGTCGCCCGCTTCCGATCCAAATCGTAGTTTCTTAGGATGCGCTTGCGCGAATGTGAGCGCGCGGGCAAGTAACGCGTGCGCGCACTTGGCGCAGCCTGGGAAATCCAACATGGAGCCCCCCGGGGGCGCGGGGCGCCTGCGACGCCTCCGCCCGCCTCCCGCGCGCCCGACCCCCCCAGCAAGCCGACTCCTCCTTGGTCGCGGGGCACCCTCAACGATCATAGGGTCACCGGCGGGCGGGGGGCACCTGCTGGATGTTGCGCGGCTGCTGGCCTCGGCTGCTGCTGCTGCTGCTGCTGCTGCTGTTCCATCTGCGGGACTGGCTGCGGTCCCAGCTGCGGCGCGTTGGCTGGGAAGGCGGGCGAAGCCCCCGCGCGCGCGAGGAAAGCGGCACCCGCCGCCATCCGGACAGAAGCTGGAGCAGCCCCCATCGCGGGGCCGAGGCCGAAAGTTGCGATTAGCGTCAAGGTTTCGCGCCAGGGTTGGCCGACGCGGAAATCGGAACGCAAGGCCAAAGCACTGGCACAGGCCAGGGTGCGCTGCAGCGGGTCTCCATGAATGACGGCCCCATAGCTGAGAAACTCCAGAGGGGTGGCGCTGAGGCACGCCGCAAACAGCACCAAGGCGGCATGCACTGGTGTCGCCAATATGGGGCTCAGGGCGGCATGGGCCCCCGAACCCAAGACCAGACGCCCCGCGAGCGGCGGGCCCCGCGCCACGAATGCTGCCAGGACGGGCGGCGTCAAGTTCAGCAGGCGGTGGATTACTTCGAGGAACGCGGCGATGCCAGCCGGGGCAGTGGGCCACGAGTCGCGTCTGCGCGGCGATGGCGCGGGCCCCGCCGTTGATCCCGAGGCCCCTGCAGCCCGGACAGCACAGCTCCGGAGGTGGAAGAGGAAGTACAATTCGGCTGAGGACGTCCGATGTCCCGCTGGCCCAGGCGGGAGCGCCCGGCTTCTGGGACAGGTGGCGACCCCGCGGGCGGTAGAGCTGCTGCTCCCGAGCGTGTTGCTGCTGGCACTGGTCCTGTTACTCTCTGTCGTGTGGCTGGTCGCCCCACTCCCGAGTGTCAGCATGAGGCTGCTGCCGACCTCTGTGTCGGTCCCTGCTATGCTGCTGCCCCTTCGCGCGGTAGTGCTCGTCACAGTCGTGGTGCTGCTCTCGCTCGTACTGCTCGCCGTCGCGCTGGGCGTGGTGATGCTGCTGGTGCCTGTCGTGCTCGTCACACGCGAGGTGCTGCACTCGGTCGTACTGCTCGCCAACGTGCTGGGCGTGGTGGTATTGCTGGTGCCGGTTGTGCTCGTCCCACTCGTGGTACCGCTATCGCTCGTGCTGCTCGCCGACTTGCTGTGCGGGTTAGTGTTGCTGGTGCCGTTCGGGCTCGTCCCACTCGCGGCGCTGCTTTCGGTTGTACTGCTCGCCGACGTGCTGGGCGTAGTGGTGCTGCTGTTCTCGGTCGTGCTCGTCACAGTCGTGGTGCTGCTCTCGGTCGTACTGCTGACCGACCCGTTAGACGTAGTGGCGCTGTTGGTCTCGGTCGTGCTCGTCACCGTCGTGGTGCTGCTTTCGGTCGTACTGGTCGCCGACGTGCTGGGCGTGGCGGTGCTGCTGGTCTCGGTCGTGCTCGTCACCCTCGCGGTGCTGCTCTCGGTCGTACTGCTCGTAAACGTGCCAGGCGTCGTGGCGCTACTGGTAGCGGTCGTGCTCGTCACACTCGTGGTGCTGTTTTTGATCGTACTGCTTGCCGACGCGCTGGGCGTGGCTGTGCTGCTGGTACCTGTTGTGCTCGTCCCGAACGTGATGCTGCTGGCGGTGGTTGTGCTCGCCGACGTACCGGGCGTGGTGATGCTGCTGGTCTCGGTCGTGCTCGTCACACTCGTGGGGATTCTCTCGATCGTACTGCTCGCCGACGTGCTGGGCGTAGTATTGCCGCTGGTCTCGGTCGTGCTCGTCACCGTCGTGGTGCTGCTCTCGGTCATACTGGTCGCCGACGTGCTGGGCGTAGTGGTGCTGCTGGTTTCGGTTGTGCTCGTCACCCCCGTGGTGGTGCTTTGGGTCGGACTGCTCGCCGACGTGTTGGGCGTAGTGGTGCTGCTGTTCTCGGTCGTGCTCGTCACAGTCGTGGTCCTGCTTTTGGTCGTAATGCTCGCCGACGCGCTGGGCGTGGCGGTGCTGCTGGTATCGGTCGTGCTCGTCCCGAACGTGATGCTGCTGTCGGTGGTTCTGCTGGCCGACGTGCTGGGCGCAGTGGTGCTGCTGGTCTCGGTCGTGCTCGTCACACTCGTGGAGATGCTCTCGGTCGTACTGCTCGCCGACGTGCTAGGCGTAATGGCGCTGCTGGTATCGGTTGTGCGCGTCACACTCGCTTTGCTGCTATCGGTCGTACTGCTCGCCGACGTGCTGGGCGTAGTGGTGCTGCTGGTAGGGGTCCGGCTCATCACAGTCGTGGTGCTGCTCTCGGTCGTACTGCTCGCCGACGTGCTTGACGTAGTGGTGCTGCTGGTCTCGGTCGTGCTCGTTACACTCGTGGTGCTGCACTCGGGTCATACTGCTCGCCGACGCGCTGGGCGTAGTGGTGCTGGTGCCGGTCGTGCTCGTCCCACTCGTGGTACCGCTTTCGGTCGTACTGCTCGCCGACTTGCTGTGCTTGGTAGTGTTGCTGGTGTCCGTCGTGCTCGTCCCATTCCCGGCGCTGCTTTCGGTCGGACTGCTCGCCGACGTGCTGTGTGTAGTGGTGCTGCCGGTCTCGGTCGTGCGCGTCACGCTCGCAGTGCTGCTCTCGGTGGTACTACTCGCCGACGAGCTGGGTGTGGCAGGCTGCTGGTACCGGTCGCGCTCGTCACACTCGTGGGGCTGCTTTTGGTCGTACTGCTCGCCGACGTGCTGGGCGTAGTGGTGCTGCTGGTGCCGGTCGTGCTCGTCCGCATCGTGGTGCTGCTATCGGTCGTACTGGTCGCGGACGTGCTGGGCGTAGTGGTGCTGCGGGTGGCGGGCGTGCTCGTCACATTTGTGGTGCTGCTCCCGGTCGTACTGCCTGCCGACGTGCTGGGCGTAGTGATGCTGCTGCTCTCGGTCGTACTGCTCGCCAACGTGCTGGGCGTAGTGGTGCTGCTGGTCTCGGTCGAGCTCGTCACACTCGTGGTGCTGCTGCTTTCGGTTATACTGCTCGCCGACGTGCTTGACGTAGTGGTGCTGCTGGTTTCGGTCGTGCTCGTCACACTCGTGGTGCTGCTCTCGTTCGTACTGCTCGCCGACGCGCTGGGCGTGGTGGTGCTGCTGGTATCGGTTGCGTTCGCCACGCTCGTGGTGCTGCTGTCGGTCGTACTGCTCGCCGACGTGCTGTGCGTGGTGGTGTTGCTGGTCTCGGTCGTGCTCGTCACCCTCGTGGTGCTGCTTTCGGTCGTACTGCTTGCCGACGTGCTGGGCGTAGTGGTGCTGCTGGTACCGGTCGTGCTCGTCACCCTCGTGGTGCTGCTGGTCTCGATCGTGCACGTCACCCTCGTGGTGCTGCTTCGTCGTACTGTCGCCGACGTGCTGGGCGTGGCGGTGCTGCTCGGTCGTCTCGATCGTGCTCGTCACCCTCGCGGTGCTGCTCTCGGTCGTACTGCTCGAAACGTGCCAGGCGTCGTGGCGCTACTGGTAGCGGTCGTGCTCGTCACACTCGTGGTGCTGCTTTTGATCGTACTGCTTGCCGACGCGCTGGGCGTGGCTGTGCTGCTGGTACCTGTTGTGCTCGTCCCGAACGTGATGCTGCTGGCGGTGGTTCTGCTCGCCGACGTACCGGGCGTAGTGATGCTGCTGGTCTCGGTCGTGCTCGTCACACTCGTGGGGATGCTCTCGATCGTACTGCTCGCCGACGTGCTGGGCGTAGTATTGCCGCTGGTCTCGGTCGTGCTCGTCACCCTCGTGGTGCTGCTCTCGGTCATACTGGTCGCCGACGTGCTGGGCGTAGTGGTGCTGCTGGTCTCGGTTGTGCTCGTCACCCCCGTGGTGGTGCTTTGGGTTATACTGCTCGCCGACGTGCTGGGCGTAGTGGTGCTGCTGTTCTCGGTCGTGCTCGTCACAGTCGTGGTGCTGCTTTTGGTCGTACTGCTCGCCGACGCGCTGGGCGTGGCGGTGCTGCTGGTATCGGTCGTGCTCGTCCCGAACGTGATGCTGCTGTCGGTGGTTCTGCTGGCCGACGTGCTGGGCGCAGTGGTGCTGCTGGTCTCGGTCGTGCTCGTCACACTCGTGGAGATGCTCTCGGTCGTACTGCTCGCCGACGTGCTAGGCGTATGGCGCTGCTGGTATCGGTTGTGCGCGTCACACTCGCTTTGCTGCTATCGGTCGTACTGCTCGCCGACGTGCTGGGCGTAGTGGTGCTGCTGGTAGGGGTCGGCTGCTCTCGTCACACGTGCTTCGTGGCTGCTGGTCTCGGTCGCTCGCTCGTTGCTCGTCACTCGTGGTGCTGCACTCGGTCATACTGCTCGCCGACGCGCTGGGCGTAGTGGTGCTGGTGCCGGTCGTGCTCGTCCCACTCGTGGTACCGCTTTCGGTCGTACTGCTCGCCGACTTGCTGTGCTTGGTAGTGTTGCTGGTGTCCGTCGTGCTCGTCCCACTCCCGGCGCTGCTTTCGGTCGGACTGCTCGCCGACGTGCTGTGTGTAGTGGTGCTGCCGGTCTCGGTCGTGCGCGTCACGCTCGCAGTGCTGCTCTCGGTGGTACTACTCGCCGACGAGCTGGGTGTGGCAGGCTGCTGGTACCGGTCGCGCTCGTCACACTCGTGGGGCTGCTTTTGGTCGTACTGCTCGCCGACGTGCTGGGCGTAGTGGTGCTGCTGGTGCCGGTCGTGCTCGTCCGCATCGTGGTGCTGCTATCGGTCGTACTGGTCGCGGACGTGCTGGGCGTAGTGGTGCTGCGGGTGGCGGGCGTGCTCGTCACATTTGTGGTGCTGCTCTCGGTCGTACTGCCTGCCGACGTGCTGGGCGTAGTGATGCTGCTGCTCTCGGTCGTACTGCTCGCCAACGTGCTGGGCGTAGTGGTGCTGCTGGTCTCGGTCGAGCTCGTCACACTCGTGGTGCTGCTGCTTTCGGTTATACTGCTCGCCGACGTGCTTGACGTAGTGGTGCTGCTGGTTTCGGTCGTGCTCGTCACACTCGTGGTGCTGCTCTCGTTCGTACTGCTCGCCGACGCGCTGGGCGTGGTGGTGCTGCTGGTATCGGTTGCGTTCGCCACGCTCGTGGTGCTGCTGTCGGTCGTACTGCTCGCCGACGTGCTGTGCGTGGTGGTGTTGCTGGTCTCGGTCGTGCTCGTCACCCTCGTGGTGCTGCTTTCGGTCGTACTGCTTGCCGACGTGCTGGGCGTAGTGGTGCTGCTGGTACCGGTCGTGCTCGTCACCCTCGTGGTGCTGCTGGTCTCGATCGTGCACGTCACCCTCGTGGTGCTGCTCTCGATCGTACTGCTCGCCGACGTGCTGGGCGTAGTGGCGCTGCTGGTATCGGTCGTGCTCGTCACACTCGTGGTGCTGTTTTCCGTCGCACTGTTCGCCGACGTGCTGTGCGTGGTGGTGCTGGTGGTACGGGTCGTGTTTGTCACACTCGTAGGGCTGCCTTCGCTCGTGATGCTCGCCAACGCGCTGGGCGTAGCGTTGCTTCTCGTACCTATCGTGCTGATCATTCTCGCGACGCTGCTTTCGGTCGTACTGCTCGTCGACGTGCTGAGCGTAGTGGTGCTGCTGGTCCCGGTCGTGGTCGCCACCCTCGTGGTGCTGCTCTCAGTCGTATTGCTTGCCGACGTGCTGGGCGGAGCGGTGCTGCTGGTAGCGATCACCCTTGTCATGCTCGTGGTGCTGCTCTCGGTCGTACTGCTATCTGTCTTGCTGGGCGTAGTGGTGCTGTTCTCGGTCGTACTGCTATCCGTCGTACTCATCACACTTGTGGTGCTACTCTCGGTCATGCTGCTCGCAAAAGCGCTGGGCGTAGTGGTGCCGCTGGTGCTGGTCTTACTCGTCATACTCGTGGTGCTGCTCTCAGTCGTTCTGCTCGTCGACGTGCTGGGCGATGCGGTGACGCTGGTACCGGTCGTACTCGTCATGCTGCTGGCCGACGTGCTGAGCGTAGTGGTGTCGCTGGCACTGGTCGCACTCGTCATGCTCGCGTTGCCGCTATCGCTCGTACTGCTCACCGACGTGCCGGACGTTGTGGTGCCGCTGGTACTGGTCATTCTCGTCATACTCGTAGTGCTGCTCTCGTTCGTACTGCTCACCGACGTGCCGGACGTAGTGTTGCCGCTGGTATTGGTCGCACTTGTCATGCTCGTGGTGCTGCTTTCGGTCGGACAGCTCGCCGACGTGCTGGGCGTAGTGGTGCCGCTGGTACAGGTCGCACTCGTCATACTCGTGGTGCTGCTTTCAGTCGTACTGCTCGCTGACGTGCTGGGCGTAGCGGTGCTTCTGGTACTGGTCGCACTCGCCATACTCGTGGTGCCGGTCTCGGTTGTACTGCTCGCCGACGTGCTGGGCGTAGTGGTGCTTCTGGTACTGGTCGCACTCGCCATACTCGCGTTGCTACTATCGCTCGTACTGCCCTCCGACGTGCTGGGCGTAGCGGTGCCGTTGATACTGGTCGCACTCGTCATACTCGTGGTGCTGCTATCGGTCGTACTGCGCGGCGTCGTGCTGAATGACATCATCGGGCAGGCCGTCGTGCTGGGGCAAGGCGTCGTGCAGGGCATCGGGCTGGGGTAGGGCGTCGTGTAAACGGTGGGCGTCAGGAAGGGCATCGGGCTGGTGGAGGGCGCCGGGCTGAGGTAGGGCATCGTGTAGGGCGTCGTGCTTGGGTAGGGCGTGTAGGGCGTCGTGCTTGGGTAGGGCGTCGTGTAGGGCGTCGTGCTGGTGCTGAGCGTCGGGTGGGTCGTCGGGGTGGAGTAGAGCGTAGGGGAGGGCATCGTCCTGGGACTGGGTGTCGGGTATGGTGTCGGGGTGGAGTAGGGCGTAGGGGAGTGCGTCGCGCTGGGACTGGACGTCGAGAAGGGAGTCGGACTGGGGGAGGGCGTCGTGTAGGGCGTCGTGCTTGGGAAGGGCGTCGTGTAGGGCGTCGTGCTGGGGCTGGGCGTCGGGTCGGTCCTCGTGCTGAGGTAGGGCGTAGGGGAAGGCGTCCTGCTGCGGCTGGGCGTCGGGCGGGGCGTCGGGCTGGGGTAGGGCGTCGGGCTGGGGGAGGGCGTCGCGTATGGCGTCGTGTTTGGGTAGGGCACCGCTCCTCCCTCCACTGTGATGCTGCTGGTTCCACTGTGAGTTGCCCGCGTAGGGCTGCCGAACCGCGCCGTGTTGCTCAGGGTCCTGGGCGTGCTGCTCTCTGCCATGCTGCCCGTGGTCCTGGTCGTGTGGCTCTGGTGCTGCTGGTCGTTGTCGCGGCGGCATTGCTGCTTGCAGTCGTGGCCGTCGTCGCGGTGCTGCTGGTCGCGGTCGCGGGGGTGCTGCTGGCCTCTGACGTAGTGGCGCTGCTGGTGGTGGCGTTGCTGGTCGCCGTCGTGGAGGGGCCGCTGCTGGCTGTTGTCGTGGTGCTGCTGGTCGCCGTCGTGATGGCGTTGTTGGTCGTCGTCGCGGTGCTGCTGGTCGCGGTCGTGGTGGTGCTGCTGGTCGTAGTCGTGGTGGCGTTGTCGGCCGTGACTCTGCTGGACGCCGTCGTAGTGGTGCCGCTGCTCGCCGTTGTCGTGGTGCCGCCGGCCGCCGTCGTTGTTGACTTGCCGGATTCCATCGTGGCGCTGCAGCTGGTAGTGGCGTTGCAGCTGCTGCTGCTGCTGCTGCTGCTGCTGTTGTTGTTGTTGTTGCTGCTGAGCGTAGTCGTGGCGCTGCTGGTCGCCGTCGCGGTGGCGCAGCTGCCTGCGGCCGTGGTGGCGCTGCTGGGAGTGACGCTGCGGGTCGCCCTCGTGCTGGTGTTGCTGCTGGCTGTCGCCGTGGTTTTGCTGGTGGCGGTCGCGGTGGCATTGTTGCTGCTGCTGCTGCTCGCAATTGCGGTGCTGCTGGTTGTAGCCGTTCTGGTCGTGGTCGTTGTGGTGCCGTTCGTTGTGCTTGGGCTGCTGTGCGCGGCGCCGCTGTTGGGAGTCGTGGCGCCTCTTGTGCTTGGCGTAGTCGTGGCGATGCTGGTCGCCGTCGCGGTTGCGTTGGTGCCTGCGGTCGTGGTGACCTTGCTGGCCGTGGCTCTGCTGGTCGCCGTCGTGGCGGTGTTGCTGTTGGCCGTCGTCGTGGCTCTGCTGGTCGCGGTCGCGGTGGCGTTGCTGCTGGTGCCGCTGTTGCTGGTGCTGCTCGTAATTGCGCTGCTGCTGGTCGTAGTCGTTTTGGTCACGGTAGTCTTGGTGCCATTCATTGCACCTGGGCTGCTGCGCGCGGCACCCCTGTTGGGGGTCGTGGCGCCCCTTGTGGTCGTCATTGTTGTTTCTTGGCTCGTCGTTGTTGTTGCTTGGCTCTTGTGGGCTTGCTGCACAAGCCAGGGCGCCGCCGGGACCCGCAGCGGATCCGCGCAGGCCCCAGCGGGGAACTGGTCCCAGGAGAGTCCTACCGTGGGAGTGGGGCTCTTCCCCTGGGGGGCTCGGGCTGCAGCTGGCGCCAGCCCCCTCCCTCGGAAGGGGCTGGGGGGCTGGCGGCCAGACGGCTGGAATGGCCGTCTGGGGAGGCGGTGGGTCCTGCTGTCTGCTGTCGTCGTTTCCGCTGTCGCGTTGCCAGGACATGCTGCTGGGACCACTCGCGGATGTCACCGTCCAAGGGCTGCTACCCTCTGTCGTGCTGCTCCAAGTCGTGCTGCTCTCTGCCGTGCTGCTGGGACCCCTCGTGGATGTCCACGTCCAAGTGCAGCTGCTCTCTGTCGTGCTGCTCCGGGTCGTGCTGCTCTCTGCCGATGTTCTGGAACCATTCGCGGGTGTCAACGTCCGAAGGCTGCTGCTCTCTGTCGTGCTGCTCCGGGTCGTGCTGCTCTCTGCCGTGCTGCTGGGTCCGCTCGCGGATGTCAACGTCCAAGGGCCGCTGATCTCTGCCGTGTTGCTCCTGATCCCCGTCGTGTTGCTCTCTGCTGTGCTGCGGGTCCCACTCGCGTATGTCGCCGTAGAGCTGATGCTTGTTCTGCTCTCCGTTGTGCTGCCTGCCTTGCGGCTCCGATGGGGAGGGGAGGGGGAGGAGGATAAGGAGGAGGATAAGGAGAAGGAGGAGCAGGAGGAGGAGGAGCGGGAGGAGGAAAAGGTGGAGGAGGAGGAGGAGGAGGGGGAGGTGGAGGAGGATGAGGAGGAAGAGGATGTGACCGCGCTGCTTGTCCCATTTGTGGAAGTCCCGCTGCTCGAACTGGTACTCGCCGTCCTCGCCGCGTTCATGCTGGTGCCCGTACCGGTCGTGACCGTGCTGCTCGAGGTCACGCTGCCGCTCGTCTGTGACGCACTGCTAGTCACCGAAGCGTTGGAAATCCCTGTGGTCGACGATGCTGTAATCGTGGGGCTCGCCGTGGAGTTGGCCGTGGGCGTCGCACTGCCCGAGCTGGTACTCGCCGTCGTCGTCGTGCCTGCCTGCCGACTCCGATGGGAAGGGGAGGAGGAGGAGGAAGGAGGAGGAGGAGGAGGACGAGGACGACGACGAGGTGAAGGAGGGGAGGAGGACGAGGACGAGGAGGATAAGGAGGAGGAGGAGGAGGGGGAGGAGGAGTAGGAGGAGGAGGGGAAGGAGGGGGACGGGGGCGGGAAAGAGGCGAAGGGGAAGGACCAGAAGGAAGGGGAGGGGGAGCAGGAGGCAGAGGAGGACCAGGACATGCTGCTGGGACCACTCGCGGATGTCAACGTCCAAGGGCTGCTGCTCTCTGTCGTGCTGCTCCGGGTCGTGCTGCTCTCTGCCGTGCTGCTGGGACCGCTCGCGGGTGTCAACGTCCAAGGGCTGCTGCTCTCGGTCGTGCTGCTCCGGGTCGTGCTGCTCTCTGCCATGTTGCTGGGACCACTCGCGGATGTCCACGTCCACGGGCTGCTGCTCTCGGTCGTGCTGCTCTGGGTCGTGCTGCTCTCTGCCGTGCTGCTGGGACCACTCGCGGATGTCGACGTCCAAGGGCTGCAACTTTCTGTTGTGCTGATCCGGGTCGTGCCGCTCTCTGCCGTGCTGCTGGGCGTCGCACTGCCCGAGCTGGTACTCGCCGTCGTCGTCGTGCCTGCCTGCCGACTCCGATGGGAAGGGGAGGAAGAGGAGGAGGAGGAGGAAGAGGAGGAGGAGGAGCAGGAGGACGACGACGACGTCGACGAGGTGAAGGAGGGGGAGGAGGACGAGGAGGAGAAGGAGGAGGAGGAGGAGGAGGGGAAGGAGGGGGACGGGGGCGGGAAAGAGGCGAAGGGGAAGGACCAGAAGGAAGGGGAGGGGGAGCAGGAGGCAGAGGGGGACCAGGACATGCTGCTGGGACCACTCGCGGATGTCAACGTCCAAGGGCTGCTGCTCTCTGTCGTGCTGCTCCGGGTCGTGCTGCTCTGCCGTGCTGCTGGGACCGCTCGCGGATGTCAACGTCCAAGGGCTGCTGCTCTTTGTCGTGCTGCTCCGGGTCGTGCTGCTCTCTGCCATACTGCTGGGACCACTCGCGGATGTCCACGTCCAAGGGCTGCTGCTTTCGGTCGTGCTGCTCCGGGTCGTGCTGCTCTCTGCCGTGCTGCTGGGACCACTCGCGGATGTCGACGTCCAAGGGCTGCAACTTTCTGTCGTGCTGCTCCAGGTCGTGCCGCTCTCTGCCGTGCTGCTGGGACCATTCGCGAATGTCAACTCCCACGGGTTGCTGCTGCACTCTGTCGTGCTGCTCCGGGTCGTGCTGCACTCTGCCGTGCTGCTGGGACCACTCGCGGGTGTCTACGTCCAAGGGCTGCTGCTCTCTGTCGTGCTGCTCCGGGTCGTGCTGCTCTCTGCCGCGCTGCTGGGACCACTCGCGGATGTCAACGTCCAAGGGCTGCTGATCTCTGTCGTGCTGCTGCGGGTCGTGCCGTTCCCTGCCGTGCTGCTGGGACCACTCGCGGATCTCAACGTCCGAGGGCTGCTGCTCTCTGCCGCGCTGGTCCGGGTCGTGCTGCTCTCTGCCGAGCTGTTGGGAGCACTCGCGGATGTCCACGTCCAAACGCTGCTGCTCTCGGTCGAGCTGGAGCACTCGCGGATGTCAACGTCCAAGGGCTGCTGCTCTCTGTCGTGCTACTCCGGCTCGTGCTGCTCTCTGCCGAGCTGCGGGGACAACCCGCGGATGTCAACGTCCAAGGGCTGCTGCTCTCTGTCGTGTTGCTCCGGGTCGTGCCGCTCTCTGCCGTGCTGCTGGGACCGCTCGCGGACGCCAATGTCCAAGGGCTGCTGCTCTCTGTCGTGCTGCTCCGGGTCGTGCTGCACCTTGCCGTGCTGCTGGGACCACTCGCGGGTGTCTACGTCCGAGGGCTGCTGCTCTCTGTCGTGCTGCTCCGGATCGTGTCGCTCGCTGCCGTGCTGCTGGGACTTTTCGCGGATGTGAACGTCCAAGGGCTGCTGCTCTCTGTCGTGCTGCTCCGGGTCGTGCTGCTCTCTGCCGTGCTGCTGGGACCACTCGCGGGTGTCAGCGTCCGAGGGCTGCTGCTCTCTGTCGTGCTGCCCCGGGTCGTGCTGCTCTCTGCCGATGTTCTGGCACCACTCGCGGATGTCAACGTCCAAGGGCTGCTGCTCTCTGTCGCGCTGGTCCGGGTCGTGCTGCTCTCTGCCGTGCTGCTGGGACCGCTCGCGGATGTCCACGTCCAAGGGCTGCTCCTCTCCGTCGCGCTGCTCCGGGTCGGGCTGCTCTCTGTCGTGCTGCGGGGACCTTTCGCGGATGTCAACGTACAAGGGCTGCTGCTCTCTGTCGTGCTGCTCTCTGCCGTGCCACTGGGACCACTCGCGGATGTCAACGTACAAGGGCTGCTGCTCTCTGTCGTGCTGCTCTCTGCCGTGCCACTGGGACCACTCGCGGATGTCGACGTCCAAGGGCTGCTGCTTTTTGTCGTGCTGCTGCTCTTTGCCGTGCTGCTGGTACCACTCGCGGATGTCAACGTCCAAGGGCTTCTGCTCCCTGTCGCGTTGCTCCTGGTCGTGCTGCCGTCAGCCGTGCTGCTGGGACCACTCGCGGATGTCAACGCCCAAGGGCCGCTGCTCTCTGCAGTGTTGCTCCGGGACGTGTTGCTCTCGGCCGTGCCTCTGGGACCGCTCGCGGGTGTCGACGTCCAAGGGCTGCTGCACTCTGTCGTGCTGCTCCGGGTCGTGCCGCTCTGTGCCGTGCTGCTGGGACCACTCGCGCATGTCCACGTCCAAGGGCTGCTGCTCTCTGTCGTGCTGCTCCGGGTCGTGCTGCTCTCTTCCGTGGTGCTGAGACTTTTCGCGGATGTGAACGTCCAAGGGCTATTGCTCTCTGTCGTGCTGCTCTGGGTCGTTTTGCGAGGGCAGGTCGTCGGACTTCTGGTGGCCGTCATGGGCGCCCTGCTGACGTCCGTCGTGGTTGTTGTCGGCTGTCGTCGGCGGGGGTCGGGGGCCTGGCGTCGGGGGGGGGAGAGTGCGGGAGGGGGCTGAAGAGGGAGGGCCGGCCGCACTTAATTCGGGAATGGGCACCTGAATTGCGGAATTTGCACACGCTGCCTCTAATTCAGAAT
>CAUYUJ010005747.1:32500-52500 GCA_963575745.1 Prorocentrum cordatum | reverse complement strand
CAGGAGCAGCCTTCTGTGTCACGCGGAACATGGGCACGACAGTGTTGGGTTTGTTCCCAAGAGTGCGCGACCGCGTTCTGGCCCCCGCTTGGCGCGTCGCGATATGTGCGCACGCTGGGCCACATGGTGGATTTATCGCGGGCTCAGTCTACACGGAGGATGGCGTCGGCTTCGTCTCGCCGAATTCGGAGAGTCAGGAGAAGATCGCCAAGTGCCCCAAGTGCTACAACTCTCCTTTCGTCCTCGGTGGCGGCTGGAACGCTGCCCCGTCTATGCTCAGTGGCGCGGACGTGGTGGGCCAGGTCTGCGCGCGTCTTGTCGTGGGCCCCGAAGGGTCTGACCACTGGGTGGCCGGCGACTCCATGGCAGCGGCCATGTCTAACCCGCGCAGGGTCCTCGATTATCCAACGCGTCTTCATTGCCCGATGCGCGTCGACCTCGGCGCCGAGAAAAGGGCGCGTGAGGTGCAGCTGTTGCGGGCGCCAGAGGTCCTGCCCAAGGCGCCTGATCGCCCTGTCCAGCCTGACAATCCTGATTCTGATGACGATGCCCCTGCAGGTGCTGCGGCGCGCGGGGCGGCTGGCTTCTCTTGGGCCGAGTTTATGTCAGCAGATGCGGCCAAGGGCCCTGGGGCCCCTGCTGGTAGACAATGCCGCACATATCACATCTGCTCTCAACGTTACGCAGGAGAAGGAGATCTTGCTAGCTTTTGAGTTGCAGGGCCCTTCCAAGCAGCACCTGGGCCGTGGGGGTCAGGCAGTGCTGCGTCGTCATTCGACGGCCGGTGGTGCTTTCAACCATAAGCGCCATGCTGGCAGGAAGGGGTCTCGAGCGATTCGGGCGATCCCGCATCGAGTTGAGGGTCCTTATTTCGTTGTTCGTAAGAATGGGCACGTGCCGCAGACCAAGCGCGCCACCGTTCGGCTGCCTTGGTCTCAGTTTTTGCCCCGCGCGGGGGAGACTTGGAGGATGTCGTCGGCGCTGCCAGTCGACATCGTTGAAGGCATCGAGCGCTACCTCACACGCATGTTTGCTCAGCCGCCAGGGTGCCAATCCACGGCGCTGAGAGCATTTGCCGATGGACTTGCTTGGCGGGCCGCGCTGGTCGAAGCTGCTCGCGCCAAGGAGAGGGGGCGGCATCGCCGAGTGGTTGCGCCAGTCCTTCCGCGCGCAGGCCAAGCCAGCGCGCTCTTGGACTAGCCCCAAGGGTTGGGCGCCATCGCAGGTGTCGACCAAGCCCTGGCCCTCATCACACGCCGCGGGCATCGCAGAGGTCCAGAGGGGCGTCTCGGAGGGTGTCTGGGACATGGCTTCGGGGGAACTCGCGAAGGATAGCGACCTCATCAAGATGCTCGTGGACCTCGACAGCGTGGGCCCTAAGCTTCCTCCCGTGGGTGTCCAGCACCTACGAGCCTCTGCAAGACCTTCGCCACGGGCGCGGCAGTGGGCGTCGACGTCTTCAGGCCGACGCATTGGGCTCTGGCTTCGGACGGGGCCTTGCCGCATCTTGGGTGCCTACTTGATTTGCGCGAGCAGTGGGCCTGATGACCCTCTATGGCATGTCATGTGCACGTTGTGTTACTTGCCAGACGTGCTGGGGGCTATCGGCCCATAGCCGTATTGGCCTTTTGTTCATCGGCTGTGGGTTCGAGCACGTCTTGACCACGCGCGCCTTTGGGCCTCTCGCATCAAGCGTCGGTGCATTGCGTTGGGCGAGGTCAAGGCTGCGACGGACGCGGCGGCCAGGGTTCCGCGGCAAGGCGGGGCTCTTTCGAAGGCCCCCGAGCTTCCCACGGATCTTGCCACAGCCCAGAGCACCGTTGACATCGACAAGTAGTGCTTCGATCGCGCCCCGCGGGCCGTCGTCGTATCTTCTGGTATGAGACATGGTTTTCCAGGGCAACTACTAGTGTTAGCGCTTAAGATGCATGGTTCCTCACGGCGCTTATCTTGGGGCAATGTGTTCTCCCGTGCGGTTTTTGCAGGCAGAGGCGCCCTTCCTGGGTCCTGCAATTGGTTTGGCTCGCGCCACTGGGTAACTTGTACGCAGACGCGCGCTATATCAATCGGTTCGTGTATATGTACGCCGATGACCTGACCATGGTTATCGCTGTACCGCTCATGCACATCATCGAGCACGCGTGCGTTGTACTACGGGAGACTGTACATGCGCTGCACAGCGTGGACCTGCATCCAGCACGACACACGATGTCAGTCAAGTGCGCTGTCATGGGTATTGCACGGCGCGTGCGTGGGCACGTGCGAAAGTTTGGGTGCCATTCAGTTGCTGCCTTGGAAGTCGTGGGCATTAAGGTTGCTTGAGGCAGTGTGCTCAGGTACAAGTGATTGCGCAGGCGCGCTCGGGGCATGCGCCAACGCCTCCCGTGCATCCTGCGCACGAAGCGTCTCGGACCCATGGTGGGCCGCGTTGTCATGAGCGCGTCGCCGTCAGCCATGACCTACGGCGTCGCGGTCCAAGGCGCGCCCACGCCGCTCGCGGCCTCGATGCGGGCCATCTTGCGGGCGGCTTCGTACGAGCCAGGAACATCGGGGTCGGCGTGGTTGAATTCGTTTATGAACGGAGTTTCCCAGTCGGGACCCGCAGTAACGGCGTTGCGTGAGCCGATCTTCCAGTGGTCCCCGATGGCGCGGGGCAGCGAGATGCAGCCCGTCACGCAGGCGACCTGGCAGAGACAGGTCTTCCAATTTCATCGGGCCCGGCGCCCATCGGGACCAGCTGCTGGCCCTCATGGTGCGATTTTCCTGGCTTTGAAGGCGCTTGGAAGGATCATCGTATCCGGCGTTCTCGTGGCGAACGGATCAAGGTTACCCCGCCGATGTTCGCCATGCCGCGCCATTATCAGTTCGCGATCTTGTTCGGGAGTCTGCCCTCGGGCACGGCTTGGCAGCTAAAGCGCGCCGCAGCGACCGTGCCGCTGAGCTGCGGATGGAGCCGCCGGCCCCCATTGGCTGCTGGATTGAGCCCGCGTTGCACATGCTGGGCAAGCAACCTCTGGAGTCGGATGGTGAAACTGATGATGATGAGGATGGAGACGCGCCTTCCGCATGACGAGATCCCACGCGCTTGTCGCATGGGGGGCTGTGGTCGCCAGTGCGTCTACATCACCGCGGCTATCTACATGATGCCAGTTGTTACCGTGTCGGGGCTGATCGCTGCACCTTACTCCATTATCCGTGGAAGTGCCCAACAGATGCTGAAGGACGTGATCAGCTCTTTCAGCCCGTTTTTGTTCGCGCGACTGCCGCAGGTGCCAGGATCTTGGATGTGGAGTCGAGGATTGTGCGTCGGCCCTGCTTCCCTCCTGTCCCGCCAAGGGGCGACTCTGCAGCTTGCAGGAGAATGGTTTTGGCCTGAGGCCACGCGCGCGGGCCGGGGTTTCGCTCAGATTACATATGAGAAAGCCCAATCAGTGGATGTTTTGAGAATTAGTCACACGGATATTGAGATCGATTGTGAGATCGATCATGGCATCGATAGTGGAGTTGGTAGTTGACGATTGTAGGGGCGATCGCGCGACCGAGAGTAAAACCGATTCAATGGGATCGATAGGGCGATCGATCGCGAAGATCGCTTGCGAGATCGTCTGCGAGATCGAATGCGAGATCGATGGTGAGACCGATGGTGAGGTGAGAAATGATATCGATGCTGAGACCGATCGATAAGAATATCGACTAGGAACCCGGGAACCTGGGAACCTCGCCGCCCACCGAAATCGGCCCAGGAACCGGGGGCCCGGGAACCCGGAACCGGGAACCCGGGAACCCGTCTTGCCACCGAAATGGCCTAAAACATTCGTTTTCTATTTCAATATCCGACAGGACCCCTCAGGGCAAGCGCTCATTGGGAAGCAAGTTTAGATCTGTCGACCTGGTCGTGTTCGGGCGCTGCCGGGGCTGCTGCAATCGCCGCGCCCAGGGTTGTGCGCCTTGTCCCAGGTGCTCAAGGTCGCGCCCCCGCCGATCGAGGTGCACGACGGATGCCGCGACCTACCGCGCGGTCTGGCCCGAGGCCTGACGTGGGGGCGCTCCCTTCGCAGGCCCAATACCGACCTGTGGAAGGATATATAGAGGCGGATCGAGGATCTCGGTGGTCTCTCGTCACAGCTGTTGGTTCATCACGTTGCTGGACATCGCGGTGGAGATGGCTATCCTGCTCGAGGCAATGGCTGGGCTGACCATGCAGCTCGTCGAAGCCGTGACCTACGCCCTTTATCCAAGGGAGCAGGCCGCCAGATGAAGCGAGGATTGAAGGTGGTGGGGCGCGCTGTGCACTGGGTGGTCTCTGCTTGCTCTCAGCCCTTGGACAAATCCGGATACTCCGCCCAAGCAGGCTCGAAAAAAGACGCCTGCGGCCAAAGTTCAGGCTAATCCAACTGCCTCCCTGCGCGACGGGCCCCGATGCAACCTTCAGCCTTGCCTTCGCGGGTGGAGACGCGTCGTCCGCGCTTGAACAGACTGCGCCGAGGTGAGCTGGCCAGGGCGGAGCGCCCTGTCAAGATTGCGCAGAATCGGCGGCTGGTTGACCGCGCCGCGAAGCCTGAGCCACAGCCCGACTCTTCGACCTCGGGCGTCGAGGGCCAGGATGAGGGCGCCACTCGCGCCGCCCTTGTCGCTGCACTGCTACGAGCGCTGTGGGCGGATGGACGGGGGGCGGGTCGTCGTCGTCGTCGGGCAGGCGGGGGCGGGGGGGCCAGCATCAGCCAGAGTCGAGCGCAGGACCATATGCAGACTGGCAATCCCTTCTGAGCAGCCAGCCCAGGCGTGCTAGGTTGAAGCCACCAGACAATGGTGGTGGAGATGGCGGATCCGAGCAGTCTGAGGGCCCCGACAGGCCGGCCCCGTCTGGGCCGAGGCTGATTGTCGGCAGATCTTCCAGGCCCATGGAACCCGCGGCTTCCCGCACCCGCGTCCGTTTCACCTCGCAGGAGAGCGAAGTGTTGGACCAGGCTGTGGCCACATCTGAGGATCGCAGAGTTGCCAGTCGCGCGCCCCCTCCTGAGGGCCCCCCGTCTGCCGCCCCCATCGGAGACTTCGAGGCCCAGGGGGCAAGATTCGTAAGATAAGCGCCAGGGGCCACTCGCTTCCTGGCCAGCCTTTGCCCGACAGCGGCGCCCTGCCCCGGCCTTCGGCCAGAGGTCATAAGTTGCGCGTTTCGCGAGGTGCGATTATATTTTGCATGAGTTGTGGGGGGAGTTCGGCAGGAGGCACGTCGCGCATGCGAGCCCCTTGAGCTCTGCCGACATGCTCTGCTCGCGCGCGCGCCCAGATTTGACGCGCGACTGATAGTAAGCATCCGTCTGACAAGCGAAGGAGCGAGGATATTTTTCAGCCGGGGCCGATTGAGGTTAGGGATGCCGAACTTCACTGGATCGGGCTCTAACGTTGAGCTCGTGCGCCGTCTGCGCTTCCGTTTCAAATTCAAGACATCACTCGCTTGGTGCTCATTTATTGTGCTTGTAATTGTTTATGAGCTGGCGATGTGTTTCCCTGCGTGTTGTGTGATACCTCACGCTTCGCGTGGCATATCGCCCAGCGCTCTCGCCCCGCTCTCGCCGTTGCCCCGTCTTGGTGGGCCCGCGGGCGTTGTGGGGGGGCTTTGCGTGGCTCGCCCGTTCCGGCTTGGCCATTGGCGCACCGCGCGACGGACTCCGCATAGACCGCGGACTATTCGTATTATTGATCTTACTACGATTATTTCTACCACTAGCACTACTACTACTACTACTACTGCTACTACCACTACTACTATTACTACTACTACGAGTATCAGTAGTATTATTATTCTTTCTACTACTACTACTGGTGGAACCACTTCAACAGCTGTTGTGTACCAGTCTTACCACCACCGCTGTTAGTATGTTTCTAGTCCTACTGCTACTAGTACTACTACTACTACGACTACTACTACTACTACTAGTACTACTACTACTACTATTACTACTACTACTACTACTACTAGTACTACTACCATTGCTATCGCCGCGGCTGCCACTAGTAAAAGTATTATTGGTAGTAGTAGCAGTGGTGATATTATAATTACTAGTACTGCTACTACTACGACTTACTATTATTACTACTACTACTACTGTTACTACTACTACCACTACTCTTACTACTTCTATTATTACTGCTACTACTACTACTCCTACTACTATGGCTGCGACTACCCATAGCTTCTCGATCTACCACTTCGAATACTACTGCTAGCAGTATTAGTAGTAGTAGTAGTAGTCGTAGTAGTAGTAGTAGTAGTACTACTACTACTATTAATTCCATTACGACTGCGACCACGACTACTACACAACTACTAAAAGTATTACAACTACTACGATTACCACGAAGTATCACCGTTACGAGTAGCACGTCGATGACCGGTAGTACCAGTTTTACTATTAGTGCCACGATTCTTAATATTAAAATTACGAACCGTACCGGTACTACTCTTATATACTGATTCGAATTATTATCACAATGCCGGCTGCTACTACTTTTAGTACCATTACTGCAATTTCTACTCCTACTCCTGTTCGCCCACGGTTTCTATTGTAAAGTCGTGCCAGTAATTGCGCTGGTAATGCGACTGGTACGTCTACCGCGAGTCTTGCCACAAGTGTGGAAGTGCGACTACTACGAGTATTATGAAGACCGTTCGTATAGTTATAATTCGTATTGTTTGTACTATTCATCACCGGCTGTTTATTGCGATTAGTGGCGCTACTCATTTTTAATTGTTATTCGTGCTGGAACCACGGCTACTGTTATTGTTGTGACCATTCGTCTGTTGCTACCACGCTGAGAACCAGTACCGCCAATACTCGTATCACCAGTACTAGTACGACTGTTGCGATTTCTACTTCTACTGCGACTGCTACTATCAAAGCCAAAATAATAATAGTAGGACTACTTCGGGTACTAATACTAGGACTCCTACTCCAAAACACGACTACGATTATTATTTCTGCCACTGTAACTACTACTACTACTACTACTGCTACCACTACTACTACTGCTGCAAGTACGGTACTACTCCTACGACGACGAGTATTAGTATTACGGTTACGTGTGCGACTATTCCTACTACTATTACCACTAACGCTACGACTACTACCCGGACTATTTCTATCACGGCTACTACTCCGACGCCGGCCAGTACTACCTTCACTACTGCTACTTCTACTACTACTACTACTGCTGATACTACTACTACTACGACGACTACTACTACTACTACTACTACTACTACTACTACTACTAGTATTAGTACTACTACTACTGATACGACTACTACTACGACGACGATTGTTACCATTGCGACTACGATCGCTTCTACTTTTTGCGTTCTGATTCGTACTACTAGCACGACTGCTGCGAATTTTGGTACTAGTCCTACCATGAGTAATCTTTCTACAGCTGCTTCTTCTACTACTCCTATTGGTGCAAGTACGGTACTACTTCTACGACGACGAGTACTATTACTACGATTACGTTTACGACTACTCCTACCACTGTTACCACTAATTCTAGATTGTTGCAACGACTATTGCTATAACGACTACTACTACGACGACGGCCAGTACTAACACTACTATTGCTACTACTACTACTACTACTACTACTACTGCTGATACTACTACTACTACTACTACTACTACTACCACTACTATCACTACTACTACGACTACTACTGCTACAACTACTACGACTACTACACTACTACTAATACCTACTACTACTATTACTACTACTACTACTACTACTACTACTGCTACTGCTACTACTTCTACTACTACTACTAGTACTACGGCTACTACATCTACTACTACTACTGATACGACTACTACTACGACGACTATTGTTACCATTGCGACTACGATCGCTGTCAAGTCCATGATGACTCGTAGTACTGGTACGACTGCTGTGACTACTACTACTCTTCCTACTATGAGTAATATTGCTGCACTCACTATCACTACGACTACTACCGCGACGACTACTACTACGACTACTACGACTACTACTACTACTACTACTACTACTACTACTACTACTAGTGCGGCTACGCCGGCTGCAATTACCTTTACCGCTACTCCTACCACTATGACCACGACCGCGATTACTGTTTCTTGTACTTCTTCCAATATTTGCACTGAGTATTTTTACCGCTAAGGCGAGAACGGGAGTTCATCATTTTCGAGGACGGGAATTCATTATTTTTACGTTCCCCCGTGCTGAGATCCCCCCCCCCGTGGGGGAGGCGGAACGAGTTGTTGTGATATGCAAAGCCATTCAAAGCAGCGGCATGCGATGTCATGCAACGCAGAGGAATACAAGGCAAACCAAAGCATTGCAGTTCGCTACAATACTGTGCTAAGCACTGCCAAGCAACGCAAGGCACCGCGACCCACTGCAAGGCCTATCCGTGCAACTGCATGCAAGGCATGCTGAACCACGCAAAGCACTGACTAGCAATTAGAAGCTTCTCAGAGCGGTACAACGCGGTGCATCGCAATGCAAACCAATGTCAAACACTGCGAGGCCATGACATGTAACGTGTTTGCAGCGCCAACTACATCCAGCGGCGACGGGCGGCGACGATCTGGCCGGACCGCCAGTGGATTTCAATTGCCAGCGGCGTCGGTGGCGGCCCAGGACGGCATCCATGGCCAGTTACCAGCGGCGACGGGTGGCGATGGGCGGCAACGGTGCGGCCAGACTTGCATTCAGGCCCAATCGCCAGCGGCAACGGCGACGGGCGGCGACATGTGTGGACTCCTAAGGGCAAGCAGTGTCGGGATCTCCGAGTTGGATGAACAGGCGGAGCAGGGTGTGGGCATGGCGTCGACCGTTTGGGTCAGTCCGTCGGGCTGATATGATTGTAGTTGTATCAGATGGAGGATTGGACGCCTTACGGTGAGAGTACTTGAAGATGGGAGAGAAGACAACATTCAATGCTTACCAGCCAATCGGGGCCGAACCCACCGCGCCTGTGGAGAGTGTCGAGGGCTGCGGTCCGCGGCAGCCCTTGGACGGGCGCGCGTTGATTTCCTTATTGGGCGCGGGCAGAAGCGAGGTGAACCAACGTATGCCAGCGCGTCCGCAGGGCTTGAGGCTGGTGATTCCGTCGATGGTGATAGCGCGCGCGAGCTCAGCGGTTCTCATTGCCGGCGTTGCCAGACGGGGAATTGTAGGTCCGCGCTCGCCCCTCAGGGCCCGGTCTCGCTCCGAACAAACACTGCTGTCCATTTAAACATTTTGCGCGGTGTGCCTTTGGAGGCCTCGCGATGGCTCGGCGCCGATCGGGGATTCCTTGCAGCGCGAGGCGGTGCGAGCATCGCGCGGGCGCGTTGGCGGGTGATCCCGCTATCTGCTTGGCGCGGCTGGTGTTTTTTTTTTTTTCTTTGTTTGAGAGAGATTTTCGTTTTGCGCGTGCAATGCGCCCGACGTGGCCACTGTGCCTCGCGCGCCTGGCGCCCCGCCGGTTTGCTTGGCGCGCGCGCGGTGCGCGCGTTTGCCGCCGTTAGCCTTCGATGTGTTTGTTTGCCCTTGTTCCTTGCCCTCCCGCATTTTAGGTCCTCGCTTTGAATTCGCGGCGCTTCGCGCCACATCCTTTTTCCTTTACTCCCCCCCCCCTCACCTCGTCCTCCTCTTCCTGATCCTCCTCCCCGCTTCGTTCCCTCATCGTCCATCCCCTTCCATCTTGCGCGGTGGGCTTTCGGCTTGTAGCCGCGCCAAGGGAATTTCAGCACGCCCTTCACGCCGCGCGCTGTTCGTTGCCCCCGCGCGGCTTATCATTGAAAGCCCCCGTGGCGCAAATCGCATGCCGATGCCGCGACAAGTTTAGCGCGCGTTATGGCCCCGTGCGCACCCCTGCCGATGCGTCGCGGTCGCGCGCCGCCTCGCCGACCATGCCCGAACCATTTTCACAAGGTCGGTTGCCCCAGAAGGAGCTCAACCGAGATCCCGCAGAGCACAGGCCGCACGACGCCGCCCAGACCCCTTGAGGGCCGTTTCTCTCGCGGTTCGCGCCCCCATATTTTTTGGAGTTTCATTGAAGGCCCCTGCGGCACAGGCCGCGAGCCGCGCCCTGGCCATTTCAACGCGCCCGCCGCGCCATCCGTGGCCCCATAGGGAATTTTGTTGGATAGGCCGTTTGCCACCGCCCAGACCGTTTTAGTTCATTCAATGCACGGTTCGCGGACCCCCGCGGAGCTGTGCCAAATTTATCGATGCTGCGCAGGACGCGTGCCACCGCGCAGACCGTCGCAGCGCGCCCATCGAACGGTTCGTCGCCGAATCATGCGAAACCGCATCGAAGGCGTTTGTAGCGCAGGGCGCATGCTGCCGCTCAGCCTCTTTTAATACGCCAGCCATGCGTTTCGTGGCAATATAAGGGATTCCGCCGAAAACGCTGGTGACACAGGCCGCACGTCGCCGCCCGGGCCATTTCAACTGTCTTCGCACGATCCGCGGCCGCATGCGGAAACTCCAATGAAGGGTCGTCAGGCACAAACCGCACGCCGCCACCCCAGCCCATCAGCACGCACCCCTCACGGTTCGTGACCCCGTAGGGAACTCTGCCGAAGGTGTTTGTGGCACATGCCGCACTGCGCCGCACAGACCATTTCAGCACGCGGCCAACGTTTTTTGTTGCCAAATGTGGAGCACAGGCCGCAAGCCGCCGCCCCAAGCCAATTCAGCGCTGCCTCGCACGATTCGTGGGCTCATTGGGAGTTCCACCGAAGGGTTTCGCGGCGCAGGTTGTTTGCCGCCGCCCAGACCATGTAAGCGCAGTCTTCACCCGCTTGATGGCTTCATGGGGAGTTCCACCGGAGGCCCCTGTGGTTAATTTCGCATGCGGTCTCATTGTGTCCGCGCGTGTCGGGCGGTCTTGTCTATTTTCGCGCTGCGTTCAGAAAGTGCTGGCTCTTTCGCCAGTTTCAATCTGCATTGGAGGGGCAGAAGGGAGACGTCGGAAAGACGGGCCAGCATGATGAGGGCGATCGATGGCGGGGTCACTATTTGAAGGGTGATGCGGGCGAGGGGCGCCTCCGATGAGGGGCATCCAGAGCATTTTTGTTAGCGCGTGGGCGAGCAGTGCCTCGCAGTTACAACATATTTTGGTGAGGCTCGGAGCTGTCACAATGCGTGGGCGGACGGCATTGGAGGCAGGATCGACGAGGGGGGCGTAGGAGCAGAAACGAGGGGCAACGAGGGGGGGAGAGACAGGGGCGGCGGGGGGGGCAGAGGGCTTTGCGGGGAAGCCCATGGAAGCCTCCGCGAGGGCTCCCATGGGCCCGCGGTGGGTCCGGACTCCCCCCCCGCGGTGGGTCCAGACTCCCCTCGGCATCGTTTTTTTACACGTCTGGGAGGACTGCCGAGGGGAGTCCGAACCCATCGCGGCCCCCATGGGCGCTCCCGCGGCGGTGGGTCCGGACTCCCCATCGGCAGTGGTTTTCGACATGTCCAGAGGGGCCTGGCGCGGGCTCGGCATGGCCCCCCAGGGCTCTCGAGTCCATTGCGACTGGGGATCCAAAGCGCTGTCTGGGTCCCAGAGTTGTCGCGTCGTTGGGGGCATGGGCGGGGGAGTCAACCGATGCTGCCTCCAGATTATGACACCGGGTGTGCGAAAATGAGCTGATGGAGCCTGCGCGGGGCCGGCAGTGGGCCGTCCTGGAGCTGTCTTGATGTCTTGTATCAGTGCCTTAACAGGATTTTGTGTTTTTTCTCTCGGGGGCATCTTGGCGACTCCCTGGTGCCCCATGGGGGATCAATGGAAGGCTTTGGGTTGCGTTGCTGCGGACTCGGTTTGTCTTCGAGCCGTCCTTCGCCTGCCTTGGAGGCGACGCGGAGGCATGTGAGCCATCGGAAGAGTAGCGCGATGGAGCTCTTGGAGGCCGTCGTTTTGTTCAAATTATCATGTCTGTTGGGTCCTCGTTGTGAGCCCGCAGCGCTGAGCGCCTTCTCTCCTGTCTTCCCCCCCTCTACCGCCGCCTCCTACTCCAAGCCACTTCAGCTCCTCTTCGTATATATGTTTGTTGCATGGTGGATCTTCGTTTTATCTCCGCCAATGCAGTTTCCGCACGCCGTCCGAACGATTCGTGGCCCCATAGGGCCCCGCCGAAGGCCTCCGTAGCACAGGCCGCTTTCCGCTGCCCGATGCCAATTCAGCACGCACCCCACACGGTTCGCGGCCCCATAAGAAGGTGACACCGAAGACTCTCGTAGCAAAGGATGCGTGCCGCCGCTTAAACCATGTCAGCACACCCTTCGTTCGGTTCGTGGCCCCATAGGATGCTTCGCCGAAGTCTTTTGCAGCTCGGGCCGCTTGCCGCCGCCCAGACAACTTAAACACTCCCCTCGAGCAGTTCGTGGCCCCATTGGAAGTTCCACCGGGGGCCCTTGTAACGCAAACCTCCTGCCGCCGCGTAGTCCACTGAAGGTCTTGCTTCGCACCGCACGTGGCCCCGAAGAGGACCTCGCCGACGGCTTTTTGGGCATAGGCCTCATGCCGCCGCCAAGACCGCTTCACTGCTGTATTCGCACGATTCGTGGCACCATGGGAAGTTCGGCCGAACATTTTTGTTACTGCGCAGGCTGCGTGCTTCCGGCCATACATGTTCAAATCAATTATCGCGCGTATCGTGGCCTCATTGAGGTTAACGCTCAAGGTTGCTGTTGCGCGCGCCGCACGCCGTCGCCGAGAGCATAGCAGCACGTTCTCACGCGGCTCGTGGCTCCACAGGATGCAGCGCAGATGGCCTTGTCGCACAACCGCTTGCCACCGCCCAATCCACTCCAGAACCCCCTCACACTGTTCGTTGCCCCACAGGGAGCTCGACCGAAGTTTGTCGTTCCAGCACAGGCCGCACGCCGCTGCCCAGGCCATTTCATGTTTTAGCTCTTGCAATTCGTGGTCCCATACGGAGTCTCGCCGAAGGCCCTTGTAGCGCAGGCAACTTTGCATTGTTTGGGCCATGTCAGCACGCCCTGACACGGTTTGTGGCCCCATAGGGAACGTCACCAATGGTTTTGAAACACAGGCCGCTTGCCGCCGCCGAGACCATTTCAGTCCTTTCTTCATTCGGCTCGTGGCATCATTAGGAGCTCCACCGCCGGCCATTGTAGCACAGGCCGCGCGCCGCCGCCCGGACCATGTCAGTACAGTTTTCATACGGTTCGCTCGTGGCCTCCAAGGGGGGTGCACCGAGGGTTTTTGCGGCACACTTCGCATTCGGGCTCAATGTGCTGGTTTGTGTTGCATGCGCTCTGCGGTCTGAAAGGGTCTGCCTCTTCGCAAAAATAAGTATGTGAGTCTGTGCGGGGTTCGTCGTGGCGTTTTTCTGCGAATGCGTGGAGCTGCTCCCTGAAAGAAGACGAGCCTTGTGTTTGGACGGCCGGCAATGTCAGTCATGCCAACCTTGCAGCGCGCACCCTTTTGAACCTAGCGTGAGACGTGCCTTCACCGTCAGCCCTGACTTTGGGCGAGACACGCGCGGCGCTGCAGACATTCCGCAAAGCCGACTTCACCACGAGTGTGCGGGAGGCGCGCTAATCGCAAATAATTGGTTACGCAATTGCCAGACGTGCAACAAAACGCAACATTGATTGCATCGCTGCGCGACGAAAGCGCAAAACCGTGCGCCGGCCGAAAGCATGACATGACAGCAACACCGTGACACATGATGCAGCCAACTCTGACCACCGTCGGGAGACGCGGTGGGTTCGGTCCCGATTGCTTGGTAGTTGCTCAAACATGGATTTCGCAGATGACGTGAGTTTGCGTGGTATCGCTGTGGGAAGTTTTAGCATGTTTCCTGGGTCCGATTCTTGGGCTGTCCCGCCTTGGGGAGCACGGTGGTCACAAACGCCGAGTTGGATGGGGAGGGAGAATCTGATTGGGGAATCAAGATAAGATATCGAGAGAGCTCCGAATGCGATCCCCAGGATTAGGAGATGGAGGAGTTGGAAGGGAGGGAGGGGAGCCACGGCGAATGATGAGGTACTGGAGGAGGCGGATGGGGAGGTGGCGGAACATCAGCAGCAGCCCGATTTGTACGCAGGGCAGTGGTAACCCACGACGGGGCAGCGCCGTTCGAGCAGGCCGGGGAGCCTTTGTGAAGGGACCTGGGAGTGGAGCGGAAGTACGGGGGGAGGGATAGGCGGGAGTCGGGCGGGTGGTAATGGGGGGCGACCTACATGGGGGGACCAAACTGGGCCCTTATCTTCATCCCCCATTTAGTCATCCCCCAACCCGCCCGAAGGTCAAAAAGGGGGAGGATCGAGGAAACGCAAAAATCGGGCGAGGTTCCCCGCTTCCATGCAACATCGACACTCTCCGTCGCCCAATCGGGCGGCACTGTTTTGGGAGAAGGTTTCCGATCCGTGTCAGCATGTGCCCGTAAGGAGGCGGCAAGGGGGGGGGGCGGAGGAGCAACATCAGCGGCCCGCGCCATGCTGGGAGCAGCAGTGTCCGCGGGGAGCCACCGCAGGTCGAGCCGCTGGGGCGCCTCCATGAAGGAGCTCCGTGGGAGAGGGACGAGGAGGAGTGACGAAGACGACGACCTCTCTGTTTCTGATGCCTTCGGTAGTCTCTTGGCACTCCTCGTTCGCCGCGGCCAAGTGCAGATCGAAGAACTGGTCACGGCGGCCACGATGGACCCCGTGAGGGGTGTGGGGACAGATCTGAGTTGATGTTGGCCCCCCTCTCCACTCCCTCCCTCCCCTTGCCGCCGCCGGCAGCTTGTTCTTGAACACGTTTTTTTATCCATTCAGATGTGCCAGGGGGCGTCTCAAGAGGCCTGCCATGGACGTGTCAGGGATGCGCCAGCGGACGTGCCAGGCTGCATGCCAGGGGTCGCGCCAGGGGACCAGCCATAGAACATTCCAGGGGACGTCCCGCTGGACGCGCCAGTGGACGCGACAGGGAACTCGTCACGGAACGTGCATGCGACGCCCTGCGTGACGAGCCATCGGACGTGCCACGGAATACGGCAGCGGACGAGTCAGGAGTCGTGGCAGAGCAGTAGACGCGCCAGGGGACGTGCGTGCCACTGGAAGCGCCAGGGGGGATGCCAGGGAAAGAGCCAGTGGACGTGCCGCGCAACGTGCCAGGGACGTGCAGTCGACGCGCCAGTCGAGGCGCCAGGGGACTTCCTGAAAGACACCAAGGAACACGCCGTGGGATGGCACACGTGGTGTGCCGCACGATGCGCTAGGGGACGTGCTGCGCGGACGTGCCAGGTGGGTTGCCGAGATACGGTCCTGCCGCTTGTAGTTTGCTCGCCCGTCTTCGTCGTAGCACCTCCCTTGCGGTACTCGCAACTGCGTATCGTTGTGTCCTTCGTCAAGGGAGGAAACACTACCCGGACCAGACAAATGGCGTTTACTAAACGGCCTTGGGCGTTTATTAAACAGCCCTGCCCTGTTCGATTCCTTTTTTGGTCCTTTTACTAAACGACTTCGCGTGTCGGGGTGGTTATTGTGGGGGTGGATGTTTTTGCCTCTACTGAATCAGGGTTGTTTTTGTTTGGCATTTAGCGTACGGGCATCTGTTGACAAGGATTATACGCATACGCATCCAGCGTCTGCGCATCTACCACGCAACCGGGGGTCCGCAGTCCGTGATTGATAGAATATCCGATGTGGTAGTCATATGTTCCTGGAGCGGGCACGCACGGGATGCCTGTGAGTTCCCTGTTATGTATATACTCAGAGTTTCTGAATAAGCGTCGAGGGGGCATCCCCCCCGCCGACAGCCCCACATCGACCCCCGTCGCGGGCAGCCACCGGGCGCCGAAGGCGCTCCGACCACCGTCGCCGCGCGACGCCGAGGCGAGGTTGACCCCTGTCGGGGGGTACCCCCCAGTATTATTAACCCAGAGTATGTTTCTGGTTTACCCGAAATGCCATCCAGAACATTTTTATACACAAAAAGACCTTGTGTAGCAGCCTCTTGTGGAACACAGGGTTTAGTTTGGCCGCCATCTCTTCTGCTAGACCTGAGTGCAGGGGCGTGAGGATGAGGATGGTAATGATGGGGAGGATGGATAGAGCAGGAATGGTGAGCCCCGTAGCATGGGAACGAGAAGGAGGAAGATGAGGAGGAGGAGGAAGAGGAGGAGAAGGAGGAGGGATGATGATAACGAGGAGGAGGAGGAGGAGGAGGAGGAGGAGGAGGAGGAGGAGGAGGAGGAGGGGTTCAGGAGGAGGAGGGGTTCAGGAGGAGGAGGTTGGACCACATGAAATTCAGAAAGCGTAAGCGATTCTGCAGTGCTCCCTCCCGTCCGAAGTCCCTTCGCGACATCATGCAATACTCGTTGTTCACAACAAGAAGCGCCTCATTCAGCCCCGCCTTGGAAAAGAACTGCCTTGCATCCTTCTAGAGCCAACAACATGGCACCAGTGTCCAGTGAGAGACTTGTTTGGAGAGAAAAGGGTCAGCCCCACTTCCGTCAAACCGACGCACAATCCTGTGAGCTTATTTGAAGGGAGCGTGAAGTGACATCTCACTGTGACAAAGGAAACGCCCCTCGCCCGTGAAGTTGCTACATACCAAAGTGTCGGTATCAATTCAAACCCCAAGAGGTCTCAATCGACAGCAACATCTCGGACCGCGCCCTCAAGTCGCCTTTTGGAGCCCTCTAAGGACTCTTTCGGCGCAATGTCTGCCCTCTTGGAGCTCTTTGGGGGGGGGTCTTGGGGCCCTTCTGGGGCTCTCTTGGGGCTCTCGCTTCTTGGAGCCCTCGTGTGACGCTCTTGAACCGCCCTTGAGCGCTTCGGGGGCCGTCTGAGGGGCCTCTTGGGCCCCTCTTGGGCCTCCCTTGGGCCATCTTGGGGCATATCGAGGCCTCAAAAAGCGCATCGGAGGCGACAAGTCGAGACACCAAGCATCATTATTTTCCTCAGGTTGCTGAAGGATTTTGGCCTGTTGGGCGTGTCCCGACAGGCTACTCTGAGAGCACTTGGAAGGGTCTTGTGGCCCTCGTGGGGCCCCTTGGAGGTATGCCAGAAGCTATCTTGAACCATCGTCGGCTATCTTGGGAAATTTCGAAAGCCATCTTGGAGCATCGTAGGCCATGTTGGAGCCACGTTGGGCGAAAACGGACCACCTAACATGTCGCGGCCCGCCCCTAACACGTCGCTGCCCCAACACATCGTGGAGGGGAGGGGGAGGATGCCCCTTCCGGAAGGGAAGAGGGTTTCAAAGACAAGGATAGACAGAAATCGCCAGACCACCCCAGCCCAATGTGTTCGTGGGATTAAAGGGCCCCTCCCGGTGTCGCACCTTGTTTGTCACGAGGGAAAGCTTGGGGTTCAGACAGGACCGTTGGCCCCGGGTTTACAATAACAGCCTCTTGATACGTCCAATGTAGTCTAACATCGTGTTCTCGCGCGGGATTTCCGCAGACTTGATCCAGAAATCTCTTTTTCGCGTGGCGTTTATTCGCGATGTACTTAGACGCCGCGCCCTCGACACTCATGAATCACGCTCTCACTCTGACCTTTTCACGATGTGCTTGGACATCGCGCTATCGATCGAGCTGTCCTCGCGATGCCTGCAGGACACGCATCAGCAACCCGCCTGCTCGACCTGGCCGCCCGATCTGCCCGTCTGGTTCTGCCGCGTGTTTTCGAATCTCTTGTGCTTCATCCTTCTGCCCTCCCTTTTGTCCCCTCCCTCCATCCGTCCTCTCTTCCCCTGTCTGAGGGTCTGCGCCAAATGAACGTCGCAGGTAAGGAAGATCTACACCCAAAGGGGTACGATCGAAGACGAAGATGGCGGGTATCGATGGCGTGGGATATACGTGTTGACTGGCACGCGAGCGGATCAGAGCGAACAGTCTTAACATGATTGTCGTCGTCCCTGTCGTCGCCGAACCACTCTTCTTTGTCGCCCTTGTGGAACACATACGAAAATATGTTGGGCCGCCATTTCGTGCTTTGCCAAGTGACGAGTCAATTAATGTGTTTCCGCTTCCTGTGTTGCCATGTGGCGGGTAGAGTAGACTTGTATTCATGGGTCGCCCCCTTTTTTCCACGGGCATAACAAAGCACGATTTGGCTTCTCCTCCTTGCGCTGCCACCTGACGAAAGCATGCGGGCGGGCAGGCGGGCGGGCAGGCGGGCAAGTGGGCGTGCTTGCGTCCGCCGTGCACTGACAGTCACCAACGGGTTGGTAGGTGCAGCTACTCTCACAGCATAATTTTACCGAGTAATTGTGTGATTGGGTACCGTTTGGCGTCGTTGTCGTCATCAATGCGTTGCCGCTTTGATGTCTCATTCTCGTGTTCGCGTGTCCTTCACGAAGTATCCGGATGCCTGAGAATCGCGTTGCCGGTATCGATGGCTCCCGCCCCAAAACTGCAAATTCGGGGTGAGAAGGATTATCTCGCTAAGGGTCGAGTTTTCGGAATTAGGGCAGGCGTGTTGTATTGCGGTGTTTAATTATGGGTTCATGGGGCAAGCTCGGGGCGAACAATTTCTTGACTTATCCATAGTCCGTCGTGTATCGGGACAGGCGGGCTTCAAGTCAGAGAAACGATTGTGTTCGCAGGGCTGGTTGTCTCTGATGGACGTTGGGTTATCGGCGGCAGCGATGGGATCAGACCTTCCTCCAGGCTCACCAGCCTCTCGATGCGTTGGGGGGTCCTCCAGGAACGACCAGCAAATTCCTGGTGCGCCAGAACCAAATATTCGCGATCGCCCGAGAAGAATTTCAGAAGTTCCCGATTCGCCTTGCCAGATTTTCCCTCTGGGGGAAATTCGTTGTGTCGCTCGCCCGCCGACAATTCGTCGTCCGACAGCATAGACGTTATTCTCGCGTGTCGGCCGTGAACGAGGGGTGGAGAAGGGGGGAAGGCGGGTTGTGGGGCTCTCGGGTCTTTGTTTGGGGCCCAGTTTTGAAGGCAATTGATCAAAGACGGGGGGTCTTAGTTGCGCCTCCCCCACCTGCGTCTTTGGGAGGCCAAAAAATCGTATCCAAATCCGGTCTGAAGCGAGGCCGTAGTTTACATTTTGGCGACAGACCCGTTCAGGTTCCAATAGCTTCTGGACAGGCCCGCCGCCTGTCTGGCTCAGGCAGCACACCGTGACGCACGCGCTAACTGTTTTGTTTCGTTGGCGTGAAGTCGTCCAGCATCGTGGCGCTATTCGTCTTACCCGGCTGCGCAGGAACCTTGCAGTTCGACTACGTGCAGGCCACGAGTGTTCCGCCACTTTGCACTTCCCTGTGCATATGCGGTGAGTACTAATCGGCAACGCTTCTTGAGTGCAGGGGGGTTGTACGAGCGTAAGCAGGTACCTGGGCGCAACTTCGATAGTGAACTACCAAACGGATGGGTATACGCAAGTTGTGTTGTGATACCATGCGCGGTTACGATCGGCTAGGGACCAACGGTGCCATGGACGCGTCGGCGCCCACGTTCGCCCGAATATGTGAAATGATGTGTTGCGGCACTGTGTTGCGCCATGCCGGGTTTCCGCGGTGCCTCCCTTCAAGTCTCCGAACAATTCCAATTGTTTCTTCGATACGAGAACGGGGCCAGCAGTCGACAACAGTTGGGTGGTTGATGCACAGTGGTGGCTTATTGCTGGATGTGGTGTGTGGCAGAGCTCCGACCCGCACGGAGTCGACAGGGGCGGGCCGCTACTATTCGCAGAAGTTTATGGCGTACCAGGGCCTCTGCGCCGTCCTCCCGGCACCATCGCCGGAACCAACGCCCGCGTTTTCCCGCTCCGAGGCCAACACCGACCGCGGCACTGACCGCTGCCGCCGAGCACGACCGTGGGAGATTTCCCAGTCGCCAACTTGATAGTGCCCTCTGTCGACGTCAATCAGCCAGGCGAGCACGTCCTCCTGCGTCAGCCGTTTGACGAGAGCTTCCCCCCCTCGTTCGAGGTCTCGGCTACGATGAGGCTGTCGCTTGGTCCGGCTTGCGACTGGTGGATAACGGCGGTAATTTTTGGAGGCGAGTGGGCAT
>CAUYUJ010005747.1:0-27500 GCA_963575745.1 Prorocentrum cordatum | reverse complement strand
CCTTGGAATCCACTGCCCCTCTGTTATGAGGCCGTTGTATAGGAGAGGGAACAGAGGACAGAGTGTTTACACAGTTTTAAGGAATTAGTGAATTCAGCATGGGTCGGGCTTGAAGTGCCTCGAAAAAAGCGCGCGCACCCGAATCGCAGACATATGGCTATATGCGGACCCGGGACACTTTGCTTCCCGTCGTCGTCCTCGCCCTTGCTCCGTTCCCCTTCCTTTCTTCCCTCCCCTGGATGGTGTCGAAAGCGTCCGCGGCTCGGGCGGGGGAGCGCCCCTTCCCACCTCCCTTATTATTCCTCGTTCCTCTTTGCCTCCTTGCTCCACCGTCCGTCGTCCTACCTCGTCCACCCTCCTTGTTCGAAAAGTGAAGTCCCTGGTGCCGCGTGCCCGCGTCAGCGGTAAATGCTTTTCCGATATCCTCGCACAGCGGCGCAACCAAACAGAGGGGATTGCCAATGCGAGAGTTCGGGGCGCACCCAAAATGCGGGCGGCACGGCCGCCGAGCACAGTCGCATCGCTAACATGTAAATTATAGGTGCCTGCGGCAAGGTCCGCCCCCCTGCCAGAGCAGTGGTCTATATGGCGACGCGTGGAGCTTTGACTGTTAAGAGGTCCATGACATGTGACATCTCTCGTGTTTTCGGACTGCCACGCGGCATTCTTTGGGGTCCTTCGAGGCCTTTTGGGGCGTCTTCGGGCCGTTGGGGGCCGCTTTGGCGCCGCGTTACACCGCGGCCGCCCTGGGCCAGGGAAGCGTGCATTTGCGGTTCTCTCCGGGGCGCCCTGGGCCGGGGAAGTGTGTATTTGCAGTCCCCCCCAGCTGGGCATGTCAACCTCGGTTCTGGGCTGGCAAAGTCGGGGCGCCCTCAAGGTGGCGAGCGTTTACCTTTTCGAAATACACAGATCAAGGTGTGATCTGTGTACACAGTTTGTGTCTTCAACTGTGTATTTTCGTGTGTGGGCCGACTGTTTACACAGATCGTGGTGTGATCTGTGTAGACAGATTTCGTTCCCATCTGTGTATTTGGAGTGTGTCCCTCGCGGGTGGTGTTGAATGGGCGGGAACTTTCGCGTTTCCCTTCCGGCTGGTCCAGGGGGGCGTCGTGCGCGGTCGAAATGCACAGTTCGTGTCTCCAACTGTGCATTTGCTGCGCGCCGTTCGCTGGAGTGGTCTCTGGGCGGGAGTTTCCGCGGGTCTCCCGGCTGGTCCAGGAGGGGGCCGTGGTCTGGGCATGCAAAGGCGCGGGGGGGGTGGAGATGGTGGGCTGTGGGAAGGAAGGGGTTCGATAGGAGGGGTGGCCGAGGGGCCAAGGATGAACGGGACTGGACGAGAGCGGAAGAAATGAGCCCAGGAGGATGTGGATCATCGGTGTCAGCATCGCGAGGGCGAGGGAGGTGGGGGAGGCAGAAGTTGGGGGCATGATGTGCACTAGGGCGTAGAGGATTGGAGGAGGGCAGGCATGTGGACGATGGGGGAACGAATCCGGCGCAGGAAGACGACGAGGAACGACGTGAATTGGCACATGGGGGGTGAGCAATGTGGATGAAGGGCACGATGGGGACCGGGGCGATCGGAGGGGCATGAGGAGGGTGGGGCCACAGCGAAAGGACATTTGGAAGAGGCGGGGGGTGGGGCATGAGTTCGAGGCGGGCGCCAGCTAACGATTAGCTGAACAGTGTTTTGCGTGTCCGTGCGCCCCCAGAACACAGTGACTTGTTGCAGAACTTCATGATCTGGGTAATCGTGCGCTTCGTGCTTCAAGGCCAAAGGCTCGAGTCCGCGACGCCCCTTGGCGTCGCGATGATGCCGCCCCGATTTGCCAGACCGCATATGCACAGATACGCAGAATATGTGTTGCAACGTTTGTGTCATGACCCTCTCTATACTAACAGACCCACGTTGGAATCCAATTGCGGCCACCCATCGCGGGAGGGGGGGTGGACGGGGCTAGGGAGGTTTTCGGGGGCTCGTCGTTCCCTGTTTCTGGCGTCTTCGGACGTGCTCAAGTCATGCGGAAGATGTTGCGGGCAAGCTGTAGATCCATATCCATTGCATCTCGGAGTTTCAGGTTCCCTTCCTCAGAAACCCGAGGCGCAGCGGAGATGGGCAAGCATCTGGCCCCTAGAGGCTAGATGCTTTCTATATCCACTGTGCGCCTCGCCCTTTTGGCTTTCCGTCCCAGAAAGGCCAAGTCGCAGTGGCTATGGATACAGTGGGGACCCATGCCAAGGAACACCCTGCTCGCCTCCAGGGTGCCCTGGGCTTCTCGGGTTTCGACGACTTCCTTTGCGTTCGGGAGCGCGGCGTTCCCACACCACGAATCGATGCACGTCCTGGGGTCTCAGGGTTGGGTTTCTTGTGAAAGGTTCAGAAGCCAGGCGAAAGCTGGCAAACCCGTGGCTGCTAACACGGAGCTCCGGGAAGTTCTGTTTGTTTTCTACCGGGAAGCAGCCCGCTTACTATGTAGTGCGCTGAGCTTGATTCCGGGAATTTGTTCGGGGAAACCGTTTAAGCAGCCACTGATTTGCCAGCCCTCGCCCAGTTTCCGATCCTGCCAGCAGGCGTCGGAGGCTCTCGGGAGCCTCTGCGCGTGCTCCGCGTGCCCCGCTTCGGCCACCCGTCGCGGCGGGTGGGAGCACCTGCCGCCCTGTTGGGGCAGCGGTGCCGTCGTCGTCGTCGTCGTCGTCGTCGTGCTCGGTTTTCGTACGTCTCCGAACGTGTCGAGGACCAGAAAGGGGCACGAGCATACTTTCTCTGAGGTCCGCGCTGATTTCTTGGATCGGCACTTGACCCCCCCGGCGGCACTTTCGGTGCCGCCCATGGCTCGCTCCGCGTGCATGCTCGGAGGTTCTCGAAGGCTCCCGGAGGTTCTCGGAGGTTGTCGTCGTCGTCGTCGACCCGGCGCCTCTATCCTCTGTCCCCTTTCTCCTCGGTCCCCCCTCTCCTCGACCCTCCTTCTGTACTCCTATAGGTTGCGGGCAGTACTATCGCCTCGAAAAGTCGCTACCCCCTCCTGCGCCTGGCGTCTGCTCGGCGAGGAGGCGGAAGTGAACTTAGCGGTTTGGTAAAGCTCGGAGTAGGGGTAGGTAGGGATGGGAGGAGGATCGGCAGGAGAGGAGGAGAAGGTGAGGGGAAGGAGGATCGGCGTCGAGCGAGGGGGGGAAGTGAAAAGGAAAAGGTTTTCTCAGAAGGCGGCGAAACTTCTCAGAGGGCCTTGGGACTGCCGAGCCTTCTGAGAAGGCTCGCCCCTTCTCACGTCCCCCCAGCGCTCGCCGCCAAGTGGAGGAGGAGGAGGAGGAGGAAGCGGGAGGAGGAGGATGAGGAGGAGGATAAGGGGGAGAAGGAGGAGAGGGAGGAGCAAGATGAGGAGGAGGAGGAGGAGGAGAAAGAGGAGGACGCGTAGGGCGGCGAATTGGAGGATGATATTGTGGAGGCGGGGCAGGAGGAGGACGTGGAGGACGAGGAGGAGGAGGAGGAGGAGAATTATCCGGAGGGGCTGAGAACCACGAGGACGATGCTGGAAGCAATATCACGTCGCAGGCATAGATTTCGGAAGTCCGCGCGGACTGCTTGGGTCAGCGCTGGTCCGCCTGCGCCGCCCCTGGCGCGCGAAGCGCGCCATGACGACAGGGGTGATCAACTCCGACGCGACACATCCTCGCGGAGTTCTGCAAGTCCAGGTCCGGTGATTTCGCATTCTAGGGGAAGCGACAATTATTATAAACATAAAATCTCGGAGATCCACACGGATTTCTTGGATCCGCGCTGGACCCCCCGCGGAACGCGCCAGGTGCGGCGCCAGAAACGCTGCCTGGGGGCCCCAGCGCCGATTCAAGAAATCCGTGCGGACCTCCGAGTTATTATGTTTATGTCATTGTTCATTCCCCCATATGCTGTCTCTCGGATGACCAGGAAGGGGAGGAGAAAGTAATGGACTCTCGTTGCTCAACTTTGTTCTTACTACACTCTGTCGCACCGCGCTTTTTATTGTTCGAGCGCTCGCTTCTCAGAGGGCAGTCTTTTTTGCACAAGAGCCCTTGTTGTGGTCATTCGAGTGCTACGGTCTAGCTAACCCAAGTTTGCCTAACGTAGAAGGAAGAGAGGGATGGAGGGAGGGGGAGGGAGGGATGCGACGAGAACAAGGGAAAGAGAAGGGAGGGGGAGGGAGGGGGAGGGCGATGGAGGTGGGAGGGGGGAGGGAAACTGAGGAGGGAGGGAGACGGAGGAGGGATGGAAACGGATGAGGGAGGGAGGAGGGCAGGAGGATGGATGGGGGGGGAGGGAGGCGACGAGGACGAGGACGAGGCCGTGCGAGAAGGAGGAGGAGGAGGAGGAGGAGGAGGAGGAGGAGGAGGAGGAGGAGGAGGAGGAGGAGGGAGGAGGCAGCCGTCTGCCCGCTCGGGGTGGGACGGCCGCCGCGCTGGCCCACGCGCGGGCGGCGGCAGCGACGCTCGCCATGGAAACCGCGCGGGGGGGAGGACCCCACATCCCCCGCCGCGGCGGCGGTCTCTGGCGGCGGCGCACGCGGCGGGCCGCTCTGGGCTGCTGCCTGGCGGTGCGCCCGCCCTGTGGCGTGAGGGCGAGGCCGGCGGCCAAGCGTCCCGAGCCACCTTGGCACAGGCGCTTGCGGCGCCGCCGCGTGCAGGCTAGAGCTTCCTGAAGATGTCGAAGTGGTCCTGCAACATGTGCTGTACGACGGACGGAGAAAGAGACTGACATTGTCGATGGTGCGCACTGCAATCAGTCGATGAAGAGGCAGCAGCAACAGCAGCCAACAGCGCGACGCCAGCGAGAACAGCAGGTCAGTTTGGACAAGGAGATCAATATCATGATTGACAGAACTATGATGTGTACTTCGGGGTTTGATCAACGACATCATTTGTTTTTGCCGACACCAGAACAGCCGAATGCGTGGAAAGCCCACAAGACGATGTTGGAAGAGGAGCTCCGAGCTAACGCAAAGTTGCTCCACGAGGCGAAGGAGAACGGCACACGGTTGCAGAAGCAGGAGCACGAGCTGGCGGTTCTGATGTCAATGTATTGGTTTACGAAGCCTCCAGACGTTCAACGACGAGAAACTCTAGACGGACTCAATCGAACTCAGGAAAAGCTGTTGTCATTGGAGAAGCAATCGCGAGAGTTTGATATTGACTCGATGTATGAAAAATCGGTGATCACCTATTACGAGGATTTGCTGGCGGAGGCGGCGGCGTTGAGTTACGGACAAGAGCCTTCGTCTACATCAGGAGAAGAACATGATCGCCGCAAGCATATCTTATCAATCCGACTTGGAGGCGACGGAGACGATGAAATAATTTCTATTGGAGCTGAGGCACATCCGCCGCCGCCGCCTCCGCCTCCACCGCCAGGGCCTGCGCCTCAAGTCTTGCCAAACACAGGCAGCAGTAGGCCACGTCCGCTTCGTGGAGAGCCCAGAGTGTCTGCTACCCCAGTTGTTGACGGGCATCACCTCGAGCCTTTTGGACGCCCCAGGACGTCCCCAAGTCCGGCGAGGAGTCCTCCAGGTGGATCCCTTGCTGATCCGTATGGAGGGGTGCGGTCTCCTACGGATTCTCCAGTGGCCCAGTCGGTGCAGGTGTTGAGTTCTGGGAAGGGCTCGCCGGCGCCGAGGACATCAATCCAGCCGTTCTCTGTCGACAGAGTAGCAAGCCATGCTGGCCAACGTCTTGGGCCCGCCCAGCAGTACGCTACTCATGCGCAACACTTGGCGGGTGGAAAAGGCCAGTCTCGGATGGCAAGACATCCAGGTTTCTTCGGCGAGAAAGGTGGACCGGCAAATTCAGGCACACCTATGTCCACGGCGGTCCAGCAGGCAACGCAGGCGGTATACGAGCATGCGAAGATGGCCATGGCAGAGAACGAACAGCAGTTGCGTGCTGAGAGGACACAGTACTTTGCCAAGCTATAAAAAGGGCGCTGCTCTCAAGGGCGAGGAATTGGTCGAGGCACAACGCAAAGCTGTTCAGGTTGACCAACGCATGGTGCAAGCAGAAGAATATACACGACTGGTGGAATGGATCGCGTACTTATTGGCCACCAAGTTTAAGCAGATTGCCGAGCCAGAGGTTGCAAATGTGGAAGGCGGGATTCGGCAGCGAGCTGAAGTCACGGAGAATGGAGAGCGACAGTTACTTGGTCGAGAGGTTGGTGAGCAGCGCAAGTACGCGTGGCAGAAGAAGCTTCTCCTATCTGATTGAACAGGCTCATGCGAGTCAGAGCTCTCAGGCGCGCTGGGATCCCCATGGGGAGATAGAGGCCCAGAGGTTGGGCGAGGCTCGCGCCGCAGTCGAGGAGCAGTCGCAGCAACAGAAGGAGAAGTTGAACGCGCGCTGTTCCGAGGCTTGGATGGGTTTGGTTCGCAGGTCAGAAGAAGCCCATCAGCGTCGCGAGGTCGACGCGCTCGTGTGCGCGGCTGCTGCGCAGGAGACTGCGGCCAATACTAGAGAGCTGGAGAAGCAGATCGTCGCGCTGCGCAGTTCTGCGTCATCAGTTGGTTATGATGCTGCTGGTTGCGGCCCTGCACCTAATTTGCGACATCGTCGAGTACCTTATCCCTATGGTCAATCTCCGAGTCGGCCGGCTGTTCAAGCTTTGATTGAGGCAAACAAGTTGGGCGATTTAATGTCCGACGCGGAGATGGCAAGACGCACCGATCAAGAGGAAGATGCAGCAGTGGAATACGAACATCACCGATGGAGACGATGTTCTCCTTGTCCGCCACCTCCCTTTTCACCGCCGTCTGGGCAGAGCGGGTCGAGCACTGGGGCCAGGGGGGCCGACGAGATGCTGGTCGAGGAAGAGCGAGCGGAGGAATTGGACAGACTAGAGCGCGACCGCGACAACCGGCAGTTCCAGGTGCGGCCATTGCAGCAGCGGGCCTAACTTCAAGCAGCAGAGCACCAAGCCGAACGGGGTTTTGGCCAAGCAGAACTCTCTACCTCATACGGATACTATGGACAGTGTCGATGCGGTGGGCGCGATGCAGCCCAGCTCCTTACCGACGGTGTTCGTGACGAGTGGGGCGAGGATCAGGTAGACATCATTCTGGAAGAGCAGGCCGCCGAAGGCGATTTTTGCGTTGGAGCAAGAACAGCGAGCTGAGGCGTTCGAGCACAATGCATCGCTTCTACATGGGGAGGCCGTTGATAGCTATGGGCCATTCCCGAGAGTGCCCCCGCCTCGACGCAGGAGCCGCCCTTGGAAGCAGATGGTGCTGAGTGCGTCTCCGTCCACGCCTCCCACGTCGAGCCCTTTCGCAGTGCGGCGCCAGCGCGCCCTGGCGAGGGTGGAGGGGCGGACAGGAGTACGAAGAGCAAGATGCCAGCCCGGGAGTATGGGCGGGCTTCACTGCACGGGTCAGCTCCACATGCTGAAGCTAGCGCGACCAGGAGGCCTTCTTCGCGCGGTGCGGTTGCGCGCACGGATGCAGAGTGGGACGAGACAGTTGAAGTTGATGGGTCTCCGTCACAGCGTCGGGAAGGCCTGGGGGGGGGGGTTGCCAGAAGTACCACACGAAGTAGCAGTTCCAGATGGTGATGGTGATCTGGCAGAGGGCGCGCTGAGGGCCCCTGGCGAAGGGGTGGGGGGAGGAACGGCTGATGCGTTTCAGCAGCTCCCTTGACTTCAGACGACGAGGTGGAGCTTGTTCGGGCGGGGCTCCCACCTCTAGCACGCACTCCGTGCCCTTTCCCAAGCTCGTTGTTACTTGCTCAGCGAACTGTGGCCGACCACGAGGTAGAGAGTACTTTATCGACCCCACCTCCCCGTCAGAATCCTCGCGATGTCGACATTCTGACTGGGCCCCTTCTGGCTACAACGCGACGGGATCTCTCCTGCCGTGCACCAGCTATCGTGCATGTTGACTTTCTCTTGCCAGGTTGGCTCAAACTCTTCCACCGCCGAGCGGTACTGGCATACGTCAATATACGAATGTCTCACCCGGATGTGGCCAAGGTATGGGATTCTGCACCATGGGCGCACCCCGGCCGATCAACTGGAAGTTCCAGCTACGACGTTGGCACATCCACTTGCGACGGGACGTCGGCCGCTTTCAGCTTCATGAACATACAAAGCTTGCGCTGGCAGACTGTCGCCCCTTATCCACGCCGGTGGATCGGGTCCACGTGTTTTGTGATGGTTCGTCCTGGCCAGATGACCGTGCGTTGTCTGCGCGGGCCTGCGCAATAGCGCACTCCGACAGGGGCGACTTCAAGTTTGATGGCTTCTTCAGCGGGGACACCAAAGACAGCGTTGCCCAAACAGCGGCGGAGGATATGGTCAACAGTGTGACTACGGAGACGGCGGGGGCGCTGTGGGCCATGGTGTATGCTTTGCAGGTTCCGCCCCACGTTGCCGCGGAGGTCAGCTGCGACTGCCAGCTGGCTCTGGGACGTGCTTCGCCAGGTTGTGCCCAGACGGAGCCATTCGCGGTCCGGGCCGCGCACGTCTACGAGGCGGTCTCTCGGGCGCGCCCGCTGCGCCCCTGCCGCGCAGCAGGGGGGGGGGGGGGCATCCATGGAACGAGCTGTCCGACGCGATAGCCAAGCACGCGAGGCAAGAGGCTCTTCCAGCGTTGCCCTCGCTTGGAGTCGATGTCCCACGGCCGTCCAAGTGGCGGGGCTGGGCGCCGCATCGAGATCCAGGTTTTCAAGATTGCGCTGCTTTTCCACCGTTGGGGAGCGATGGATTCGTTTGTCAGCCGCGCCAGCAGCGCTGCATGCGATTCCTCGCGCGGAGACACGGGGCCCCACTCAGTGCACTCTTGCGGCGAGAGTGGCCACTTACAACGCACAGAGGGCCCATCTAGGCGAGGCACCGCATTCAGGAGAGCGGGCTCGCGGACAGCATCTTCGACTTCAATTCCAGAAGGCAGGGCTGCATATTGTTGGGTGCCAAGAGGCTCCGTCCCCTGCTGAACCGGCGATCCGCGACGGCTCTGATATTGCGTTCAGGGCGAGGTCACGTTTCTGGCACTACATTAGTGGTGAGACTGGAGCCACCATATGGTTATGGACCTTCAGGGGGCAACTATTTCAAGAAGGGCGATGTCAGAACTCTGCGCCAGGACCCGCGTGCATTGGCGCCACGCATTGCAAATTTTGGCGCGGGCGAGTGTGCATATGCGACCCACGTTTCGCATCAGAAACACGTTGTTGTGGGATCACTTGGAGCTCTTTATTTTCAAGATGGCCGCCCACGCTCGAATTTGGCGACGCGAACGCAACGTTTCGAATGAACCCTGCACCTGGCGAGCTGTATGGCTGCAGCGTTGGATGCTACCACCCCAGCTACTGCAGCGCCGACAATGATGACGGGCCTGGGACGCGTTTGAGAAGGCGCGGTTGCTCCCGTGACCTCTTTATCGAGAATGCATTTCATGAGCGCGCGTACGTTAGTATTGCCCAGGGCCTTAGCCGGTTAGACTACATCCCCGCGAACCCCGAGTACCACGACGCAGTCAAGGCACACTGTGGGTAGACTACACTTTGGACAGATTCTTGGATGGCGAGGACCACTACCCAGTTGTTGCAGAGGTGAAGTCGACGACTTCGAAAGCCCCACCTCGGATGAGAAGTGCTTTAGTTCTGGTCCGAAACATGCGTCGGGATTCGGGCCAGACTCGCATTTTTGAGCAGATCATGGCGGGATCGGTGCTCCCATAATGGACGATGGATATGAACGACCAGTTGGAGGCTACCAACGCGTTGATCAGATCTGCGGCCTCAGCATGCGTCTCCAGGGATTGTTTGAGTTCAGATCGAGGTTACGCCGGTCGTACTATAATGGAATTTGTGCGCTCGACGAAATACGTCTCTGGAGCGCGGAGATGGCCTCCTCGTCGCGCGGCTCACCGGCCCCTTCGGAAGGACTTGATCAATCGCACCAAGGATTGTCTCCTCAATCCGCCTTCTGATGTTGGTTGGGGCAACGCGGCCACTAGACTCAGGATGGCGTGCGACTGCATCCGTAGTGGAAGCCTCGCTGCGGAGGAGTTTCCGAAGGAGTTGGACGCATTCTTCATTTTGACCTCTCGCACAGTGAGGAGGGCGGTTACGCGACCGCGCGCGTCACCTGGGCAATTTGGGGAGGCAGATGGAGGAGTGCGCACTACGAGGCGACAGTCACGGCGCATGGCGGCTACTCAAAGTTATGTTTCGCTATGGTGGCCGTGCTGGAAAAACTGGACGATGCCCGATCTTACGCAGTGTTGATCGTAATTTTGCAGGGTCGGCTAAGGAGGCGGACTTCATGGAGGTCGAGCTTCTCTCCAAGGATGAGGAGGGCTGAGGATGCCGAGATCATGCTTGGGAACGACATTACCGATAAGTACAGCAACCGCCTGCTTCACTTGGGGGGCCCTGTTGCGGTCGAACCTGAATATCTACTTCACCATTCTGCTGCGGCGAAACTCTTTTCCTTGGCCAAGAGGGGGCGTGCTGCTGGCATCGATGGCATCGGAGGCGGCCTGTTGAGGGCGTCACCGGCTTCTCTGGGCAGGCATTCTGCATTTATTATTGACAAAGTTGCGATCCACCAACAAGAGCCCTTCGCACGGCAGCACGGCATCGTATTTCCCATATCCAAGGGCACTGGCGACTACCAGGGCCCTGAGTTCTTTTATAGATCTATCTTGCTGAACAACACGGTAAGCAAAAGCTGGCGCAAGTTTTTGAGGGCCCAGCCGAGCGCATACATGAACGTCTTGTTGCACGGCGCCCAATGCGGGGACCGCGGGGCCTGGGGACCTTCGACTTTGGTACACATGGCGACGTCCTACATACAATGCTCACGAGCACAAGGACGGGCGGTAATTCCCTCCTTCGTAGATTTGGTCGCGGCTTTTTGCACAGCGGTCAGGACTTTGACTTTACCTAGGATCGGCGACGCTGATGGCTGTCTTCCATCGTGTTGAGTCCAGCTGCATTGGGGGAGTTCGACGCGTCTCTTCACATGGTGGCTTTGCTCATTGAAGGACACCGCGGTGCACATTTGGGCATTCCTTGTTGCGCGGTGTTCGCCCGATCACGGAGAGGCTCTCGGCCCGGATCCTCTCTTGCGGATGCTATTCAATGTTGCCTTCAGCCGCCCTTTGCGAGACATTCGCGACAAGCTGGTTCGCCTTGGTCGGGAGCTACCGCTGAGACTAGCCACCGCCCAGCAAGACATATGAGTCGGCCTTGATGCACCTGCGTTGATGGATGTGTATTTTGTCGATGGCGCCTTGTTCTTGCAGCCTCCTGATCCCGACGACGATGCCCTAGAAGTAGCTGGGGGCATGGCTGACATTATGCACGAAGCGATGTTGCGTCACGGATTTCGGGTCAACTACAGGAAGAACAAGAGTGGCATTATTTTGACTCCTGGGGGCCAGCAGCGTCAGAAACTAGTTCAGAATCTCGAGCAGTCACCCGTCCTTGTTCTCCTTTCCCCTTGTGGAGCGCACGAGATCACGCTGCCCCTGAGTACCAATATCTGGGGGCGTGCTTAGATGCTTCTTTGGGGGGCCTAGCACCACGGATCGCGCGGGCTACGCATCATCAGCGGTTATCTTTCGAACCAATCAGGCGCATGGCGGCGACGTTTCATCGGCTGCCACTTCCTTCGCGCATTTGTCTCGCGGACGTCCTGGCCAATGCATCATCAGCGGTTATCTTTCGAACCAATCAGGCGCATGGCGGCGACGTTTCATCGGCTGTCGCGCATTTGTCTCGCGGACGTCCTGGCCAATGTTCACCTTTTCTACCAGGTCGAGACGCGTGGGGGGGGGGGGGGGGCGTTCGAACATCCGGCTCAAAAAGCTTGAGGGCCCCAGGATATACTCGCATCGCATTGTGCAGGGGCGCGCCCGCCATCAAGGATCTGATTGCCACTATTCGGATTTGGAGGTGTTGGTTGCTGCCCGTCGGCTGCCACTTGTTCTGGTTCTTCGAAGGCGCCGGCTTGTGTACTGCAGCAAGCTTTTCGTGAACGCCCCCGCTGCGCTCTTCGTCTTGCGCGATCATGTAGCTGGGGAGCATGGTTCGTGGATCGCGCTGTTGCAGTAAGATTTGGCGTGGCTCAGCAGGTTTGATGATGACCCCTTCTTCGGGCGCCCTGGTCGTTGAGGCGGCGGTAAGAGTTTGCGCGGGCCGATGGTCCTAGAATTCGGCGACATATACAGTTGGCGCGGGATAAGTTTCTGTGCGCGGTGGGGGGGGGGGGTACGTTGCAATCATGGATTGGGCATGTGCGCGCGTTGGATGAGGAGGCCACGCGCCGTGCGCGACATGAGTGCAGAGCCCACTTCGAGCCGAAAGGCGCCTGGAGACACCGCGCTACCATGCACGACCCGATCGACGCCGCTCAGCTGATTGCGCGAGGTACGTTCCCAGCGTGGTGCATGGTGCACTTGGTGACCGATTAAATCTTTTGCGACATCTCAGGCGCCCAGGTAGCACTTGCATTAATTGGTTGATCGAGAACGACAGTCCGTTCACGATGGTGGAGGCTGGAGCGCTTCGACAGGATGATCTCCAGCGTGAACGACGTCTGGTGAGGACAGGGCATAGCTACCGCCAGATGACCAAGCATGCTCAACGCGACGATCACTGGGGCTTTCGCGGATATCCTTTCCACCCCCCTGTCCCTCCTGAAGTGCGGCTGGTTGTTGAACCAGCGCAGGCGTGTTGTCTAGGAAGAAATATGGGCTTTCCACCAACCCGACCTTCTACAATTTGGGCGCGGCACCTTCTCATCCTGGCGATCCGGGAGGTTGGATGCAACTGCTACGGCGAAAGCAGACAACAATGACGAGATTGGAGTTGGACGGAGCGGTTCGCAGATTTGGGACCACCGAGAAGCTCGTTCATTTGATCGATGATATGTTGAGTGGGCAGGTTTTTGTAGTTACTCTGGAACTACAGCTTCCCTGGCACCCGAAGTGCTTCAGTGGCGTTGGTGGCGTGCCGAATGTGATACTTTGTGATTCGGGTTGCCCTCTTGGAAAACTGCAGTTGCCGTCTGAGGAGCGCGACGGAGTGAAGCGTGACAGTTTTTGTATCGCAGGTGTAGTGAACGATCTTCGAGATGTCAGGCCTTTCGGGAGTGCCTTGTGTTTTCAATGTGAGACAGGCGTTTATACTCAGCTGGCTTTTTTGCTTGGACCGCGCGTGGGCTTGCATGCGGCCCGCTCGAGCAGCGCATGCCACTGCGAGGTGTGGCAAGGGCGCTTCTCTTTCATGGATAGAATGGCATATTCAACCGTGCAGCGAGGTTAAAAGTCTTGCCTACGGTGGCCGCCTGGCCGCCCATAGACTTGGAGCAGGCGCAGCTGGCTCGGCCGCCCGCTGGCCTCTGGCCATGAACCGCGCACTGGCGAGGGCCGTCCTGCATGGATCGGACCCTTAGCACGGGGAGAGGCGTGCAGGTCAGGTGGATGACACGGACCGAGGGAGCGTGGCGCGCTGTCCTAGGACGCGGGGTGGCTGGGGGTACAGGGGGGTTCAGGCGGGTGACATACTTCGCTAGTACCTCCCAGCCGCCCCCCTCCCAGGTATGCTAGGCACTGCGCTCAGCTTCGCCGCGCCCTGTTGCTTGAGGTGACGGTGTGTGCGAGGGTGCAGAGCGACAGGCCGCCCTCGACGTGCAATCCCTCCGTGTTCTCGCCCGATGTCCCCCGCACTTACTATTGGACGAGCTTATTTGCCCTCTTCTCTCTATCTCCCGCGCGCTGCCCGAGCTCGACCACATGCCTCAGGGGTGCGGTTTCCAGGCACCATGGACCGACATTCCCCTGAGTATTCCACGGCGTTCTAGAGGCCAGGTCGAGTTCGGGAATTTGCTCGACTTTTTTGTTCTGGCTACGGTCCCCGCTGAGGAGGGAACGTGGCGTGCTGTCCTGGGGTGCGGGGTGGCTGGGGGCACAAGGGGGTGCAGGTGGGTGAAATACCCCGCTAGCACTTCCCAGCCGCCCCTCCCCAGGGATTAGGCAGCCTGACCTGTCTGGCCACGCCCTCCTGGCGACAGCGCCATCCTCGACGGCGCCGCCATCATCCTGCTCGTCTCCCCTGTGTCTTCGTCATGTACCTAGGTTGTCCATCCTCGTCCTCTTCCTCTATCTTGGAACGCTGTGCCCGGCCGCACTGCTGCGGCCACGGTCTTTGTGGCGCCTGCCTTGCGGCCTCGACCGTCCCAGCGGACGGCGAGGCGCTGCCTTCCACCGCCTGCAGTCGCAGGCCCAGCTGACGCTTCGGGTGCGCGCGCCCAGTGGCCTGCCGAAAAAATGGGAGGAGGCAGGGGGGAGAGGGGGAGGGAGAGAGGGGAGGCCGGAGGAGGGAGAGGGCGGAGGAAGGAGGGAGGAGGGAGGAGGAAGGCTGGAGAGAGAGGGGGGACGAGGGAAGGAAAGAGGGAGGGATTGAGGGAGGCGACGAAGACGAGGCCCTGCACGCGACCACCTGCATCCGCGCCCCCCGCCCCCCCGCAGCGCCGCGCCGGTGCCGCCGCCCCTGCCGCTGGCGGACGAGACCGACGGGCTCCTCGGCGGAGGCCGGCGGACAGCGGGCTGGCTTGGCTTTCCTCTCCTTGGGGCCGTCGTGGGGCCCTGTTGGGCTGTCTTGTGGCCGTCTTCGAGGTCTCGGGGGCTGTCGTGTGGCGTCGTCGAGGCCCCGATGGGGGCCCGATAGCCCCAACCTTCACAGCAGGGTGCGGATCCACTATCGGGGGCTTATCGCCGATCTATCGGCGACGCATCGCCGATTCCAGGTCGGTGAATCCAACCTTATGCCAGCCCCCCCATATCTTTGCCCTTAAGGCTCTCCGTCGCGGATGGCCACGGATTGGTACAGCCAACCCGCACAGTAAGAATGGGCAACCCTCCCAAGGGTTCCCTTGCATCCTTGCCTCCTCTCAAAGAAGAGTACCGACATAAACATAATCTTTTGGCGCTCCGCGCGGGTTTCCCGGATCCGCGCTGGGGCCCCCCCCGTTGGTGCCTGCGGCGCCGCCCTTGGCGCGCGCCGCGTGCCAGGGAGGGGATCCACCGCGAATCCAAGAAATCCGCGCGGAGCGCCAAAAGTTTGTGGTTCTGCGGTTTTGTTTCGTTCCTCTTACCACATAATATGGATGGGCAACCTTCCCAAGGGTACAGTTTCAGATGATCGCAAACATGGATCAAGGGGGCGCGGATTTGCGACGGGTCCCGTTTTCACGGATGTCGCCGATGTCCGCCGCCGAGCGAGGCGGCAATGGCCGCATTTGGGAGAGGGCACCTCCCCCGATCCATGGATTTGGCGTCCGCGCGCCAAATCCATGGATCGCTAATCCATGTTTGCGCGCCCTCGACCCTTGCACCTTGGCCTCCCCGGTCCATCCTTGGCCACCTTCGTTTGCCGCGCCTCGCTCGAGAAGCTTCGAGATGGGTGTCCAAGGCCCTTGCATCCCTATCGCGAATCCTTATGATACGGGCTGGCTGCACGACTGGCACAGGGCTCCGTTCGATTCCTCCGATTCGATTCGATTCGATTTCGAGGGCTTCGGATTCCACATGGATTCGTCTTCGGAGTCCGATGTGGATTCCGATTTGTCAATGGAGGCCTCCTAGTCTGCCGATTTCTGCCGATTCGACTTCTCCCGATTCGGCTGTCGATTTCCGCCGATCCGATTAATTTCGATCGCCGATTCGACTTCTCGATTCGATTCTGGGATCCCCTGCCGACACTGGTACGGTAGGCTCGCGTCGTGTCGACTGGCGGCGAGCGAGGGGAGGAAGTGAGAAGGACAAAGCCCACTCAGACGGCGGCGGGGCTTCTCGGACGCCCTCGCGCCTTCTGAGAAGTTGTCCTTGGTCCTTGGCTTCGGGGGAGGCTTAGGAAATCTGGCAGAAGGCTTGGGACTTTCGAGCCTTTGAGAAGGCCCGCCCCTTCGCACTGTTGGGGGGTTGTAGAGAAGGGGCTCTTCAGGGCCTCTACTGGTGCCCTTTAGGGCCCCAAGGAGAGGACCGTTAGGACCCGAAAAGGGCACCTTGTGTCCCTCCCATCCATCGCCCACCATGAAGCGAGGCCCAAGGACGGCCCTGGATCGGTACGACCGACACGGGCACGGTAGGCTCGCGTCGCGTCGATTGACGGCAATCCCGCCACCGACTTTCAACGTCGAGCGCCGCTGGCGACGTTGAATCGGTCGATGTTGAGCGATCTGACGTTTCGGAAACGGCCGATCGTGAAAGGTTGAACGATCTCCGCGGTGTCAAAAACCAACGCCGAAGTCGGCACGGCACGAACCTGCCGTACAGAAAGAATGGGGACGAGGGCCGACAGCCGACAGCAGTTCTTTATGTACGGTTGAAATGGGTGCGGGAAGAATGGATACGAAAACCGACAGCAGTTCTTGTTCACTCTGAACGGGACTCGTTGTCGGTGCCGCTGCGGGCGGTGTCCATTGAGGCAGAAACGCACCTGCCCAGCAGCGGCCGCTTTCGGTTTTCGGCAACATGTGTTGTTGGGCATCGTGCCCATTTCTTCCGTACCCATGTCGGGCGTACCAATTTTTGTCCATGTTGAGCTGGACTCGTTGTCGGCGTTGCCGCGGGCGTTTTGGCCCAAAAAGCGCCTCGTGCACAACAGCGACCGCTGCCGGTTTTGGACCACGTTTGTTGTTGGGCATCGTTCGTGTCCATGTTTGCATTGCAGGTCTGGGCCGGCGCCACTCTTCTGGAGAGAGTTCTGGATTTCAGGATTCCTGGAGCTTCCAGACACCTCGAACATCCGTGACTTCAATCATTATATATCCAAATTTGAGGAACTTCTGGAATTGTTGGTCTTGTGCACGTTTTGCAACCTCTGCAACCCGTGCGCGGTGCAACACATTCCAGAAATTCCAGACATTCCAGACAATTAAAAATTAAGAAATGCACAATTTCCATGCATTCCAATCAAGATGTGGATGGTTCTGAACAGGTGTTTTCGGACATGATTCTGGCTGTGCAAGTTCTCATGATGAACGCAACTATGCATCGTATTTTGGTTTATATGCTTACGTATATGTATATAAAATGGCAAGCGTCACATACAGTATGCATCATAGTATATGAGTCCAGTTATTGAGCAGTCGGTTGGCGACTTTGGCCCTTTGCCCACGATCCACGGTTGTCTTCGTTCCGTGGCCGCGTATCGGGGGTCTCCGCCCCTAGGACGCGGACCCGCTCTTGGATTCGGGTCTGCCTCCCTGGGCCATTGCCGGCGTTTCGACCACCGAGCCGCAACCTGTTGCCTCTGGCGGCGCATTCCGCGGCTTTGAGGCGTGCTTGGCGGTTTTCGAAACGCTGGGCAAGTGGTTCGCGGACGGTCGGAACAGAGTTTGCCAGCATGCCCGAGAGGCGTGAAACGACTACGCGTGCCGAGAAGCGTGCAAGCGACGTTTGTGGGCTGCCTAGGCGCTCAATCAACGCTTGGCGGAGCTGCCCAGTCGCGCGAAAGATGCTTTGACGCGCTGCCCAGGAGCTACCTAGGCGCTGCATACGAACTAATCGCAAACGCTTGCGGCCCGCGTGTTGGGAATGAGTAGGACGGCGCTGACTGGGGCCAGGTAGAAGCTCCATCAAAACGCTGCGAGGATGCCTGACCAGCAGCCGTGGAGACGAAGCTGGCCAAGCCTTGCTGCTGGTTTCTTTTGTAATAGCTCTCTCAGGAGCTGTCCGGAAATATCATACAATGACATGGTCTGCTATACAATGTTGCGCTACAGCTCCACGTATCATACTGTTCTACATGGCAACTTCACTTGCCAATATTTTCTTACAGGTTATGGACATCTCGCCATGTGTTTGTGTTCTAGGGCACCGTGCAGGAGGAGTGCCAGCCTCGCTGCCTCTCAATGATATCCGCCTAGTCCGTTCTTCCCTCCCTGTGTTATTGTGTGTTCTTCGCTTGTTCCCTGCCGTCAATGATGCTAAACGATTTAGGCCATTGGTCTGGTAGCTGCGCTTTCTGAAGCCCAAGAGCGAACATTTTCATCTAAGCCACGGCTGAACAGCGGGAGCATGCTATCCAGGCCTCCCATGTGGGGTCCGAGTAGATGGGGTCGGAGGTTCGTGCCGCATCGGCGATGCGGCTCGGTGTGGAGACCGATGTTCTCCGCGCCGGCGTCGCCGGTATACCGCCGACGTCGCGGATGCATCTCCGATGCAGCGGCGATGCATGTGCGATTCGGTGCGGTCCTCCGACACCATCTACGGGGACCCCATCTAGAACAAGGCCTAGGGTACGCGCGTGAGCATGTCTTTACTGTTCTCCCTCCTCCCCTCTGGAGCAGCCGTCCGAGGCCCTCTGGACGCGGAGGCGCTCTCCGCCCCACAAGAGGCCAGCGCAGTGCTTGGCGGGGGGACCCTGCTCAGAATGCAGGGAAGAAGTGTTGGATCGGCGGGGAAATCCTGACCCTATCCTCGCCGAGCAACGATTCAGGCAACTCGATGGTCTGCGGGGGTAGGGTTCGGAATTCGTCGAACGCGTGGCGGAATCCGAACCCTGCCCCTGCTTCCTCTCGATTCAGGAGTACGGATGGACAGCGGGAGCAGGGTTCGGGAGTCGCCAACTAGGGAGGGGGTGTTAGAGGAGAGGGGTCCTGAGGTTTTCGTGTCTTCCCCCGGGAAGCCACCCTGGGCCCCATGACCCCATGACTGTCAGAAAACGGTTCCAACAAATTGGACTTGGGGGAGAGCCTTGGGACCGAGGATCTTTCTGGTGACCAGGGCTTTTCCCCCCATGCCAGGATACGCAGAGAAACGGGCAAACCATCCACGCGCATGGGCACTGCGGCGGGAGTCGTTCAGTCACAGGACAGGGCTCGAGCGAAACGGTGTTAGGGCGAGTTCGTGGAGGGTGTTCGCTTTGATTTAGCTGTTCGCAGCCGAGGGCAGAAGGAAGGCAGAGCGAAGGGAAGCGAACGCAAAGCGAAAACGAAACATCATGTTTTAGCTCGAGCCCTGTCACAAGAGTTTCGAGGAGGAGGAGGGGGGAGGGGGAGGGGGAGGGGGAGGGGTGAGCAGCGGGGGTCAGAGGGGTAAGACCAGCCCTGGTGTTGGAGGGGTACTGACCCCCGGGATGTTTTCCAAGGGTCAGTCCACCCGCCAACCCCAGTGTTGGAGGGGCAAGGGCAACCCCTAGTGCTGGAGGGGCTCTTCACCTTGGAACGTGTTCCAAGGGTCAGTACCCCTTCAACCCCAGGAGGAGGAGGGGAGGAGGAGGAGGAGGAGAAAGACCCCAGCGTTGGAGGGCTACTCCGAATTTTGTTTGTTCTATAAGCGTCGGGGGGGCCGTCACGCCTGCAGACCGCCCCACATCGACCCCCGTCGCGGGCAGTCACCGCGCGCCGAAGGCGCTCCGACCCCCGTCGCAGCGCGACGACGAGGCGAGGTTGACCCCCGTCGGGGGGGGGGCCCGACGCTTATGAAGAAACCCAGAGTAGCGTTGGAGGGGTAAGAACAGCTCAAGTGTTGAAGGGGCTCTGAGCCTGTTGATGTTTTCGTGTGGGATATGTCCGCGGGGCCTTCGGGTTTCGTCGAAGGGGCTCGCGCGTTCGGAGCCCGCGTTCTGGCGGCCCCGTCTCGACTGAAGCGGGAGCACGATGTGGAGCGGCATTAGCAAGATCGGGAGTCGGACCGGGACGGGGCGGAGGAGGGAAAGGAGGGCGTGGAGGCAGCACTTGATTGGCCAAAGGGTCAACCCGCTGCAGCTGTGCTTCCTCATACATTGCGCGCCGCGGAGGGATAGAGTTTGGAGCGTAACGGACTTCGGATGCAACTTCTGGGAGGTCAACTTTTGATTTTGCCTTGGTCCGACATCAAGCTTAAGCCCGCTCAGGCTCAGGTCCGCTTAATCCGCGGCCGAATCCAGCGTAGTAGCCCCCCTAAAGGGGGCGCAATTCTCCCTAATCCTTCCGACGAAGACCTCCCAGCAGTTGCCTCCTAAGCAGATGGGCAGCTGCCGAGCAGGCGCTCGAAGTCCCCCTTGAGGGGCGCGATCCGTGTGAGGGGCTTGCCAACGCGGGCGGGGCATGCGCATGCGGGTGCTCCCACAAGAGCCGCACGTGGAGTTCCCTGTTTGGCACGATGCAAGGGCTCCCACGAGGGCGCGAAGTTATTCGCGCTTCGCGGTCCTCGTTCCTTCTCCCCCTCCTCCTCGTCCTCCTCTTCTCCCTCTGGGGGGGCGGCGCGAGAGCGCGAAGTTATTCGCGCTTCGCGCTTCGCGGAGCGCGAAGCGCGAAGTTGGGAGCCCTAGCGATGCGTGTGAGGAGTGCGCCGAGGCGGGCGGGGGGAACGCCTGCGGAGGGCCCTCCCACCGGGGCCCCGCGCGGGCCTCCCCGTGAAGCACGATGCGGCTTCCGGGGGGCGTGCTGAGATGGGCCCCGGAAGAGGAGGCGGTGGTGGAGGAGCGGGACGAGGAGGAGGAGGAGGACGAGGAGGAGGAGGAGGAGGAGGAGGAGGAGGAGGAGGAGGGGGAGGGGGAGTGGGAGAGGGAAAGGGATGGAGGAGAGAGAGGGGGGGGAGGAGGAGGAGGAGGGAGAGAGGGGAGGAAGAGGAGAGGAGGAAGAGGAGGAGGCGGAGAGAGGAGGGAGCCGGAGTGGGAGGGGCAGGAGGTGGAGGAGGGAGGAGGAGGGGGAGGAGGAGGAGGCGGGGGAGGAGGGGGAGGGGAGAGGGGGAGGGAGGAAGGAGGGAGGTGGAGGAGGACGAGGGAGGAGGGAGGGGAGGAGGAGGAGGGAGGAGAGGAGGAGGGAGATGGAGGAGGGGCGGAGGAGGAAGGAGGGGAGGAGGAGAGGGGGAGGAGGGGAGGAGGAGGAAGGAGGAGGAGGAGGAGGAGGAGGAGGAGGAGGAGAGGATATGAGGAGAGGAGGAGGAGGGGAGGAAGAAGAGCGGACGAATCCATAATAATATATATATACAAATCGTAATACGAGAAACTACTTACTACTACTACTACTACTACTACTACTACTACCACTACTACTACTACTACTACTACTACTACTACTACTACTACTACTACTACTACTACTACTACTACTACTACTACAACTACTACTAATACTAATGCTACCACTAATCAGAAGCGGAATACTACTAATACCAACACCATGAATCTTACACTCATAATAAGAAAAATAAGGCTAACACCACTCATCCGAATACTATATATATATATATATATCCAAGGATAAGAATATTAATACCAATACTAATAGGAACCATAAGAAGAAGAGGAGGGGGAGGAGGGGGAGGAGGGCCAGCTAGGTGCGCTCGCGTCATATCTGACGTCCTACCCCTCCCTCCCATCCTGCAGATGGCTTCGAGTGTGGAGCCCCCGCCCCACCTTTCCTCACCCGAGGCAAGCCAAAAATGCTGCAGCACAGACTAAACACGCACGGTCCACATCTAGGCCCAACTGGGCCTCCAGTATTCATCTAGAAGGGGGCCCGCTAGGGCCGCATGTGTCTACACAGTCACTACGATAAGCACTGATCAAAAACAAAAATCGTGCGTCAGTGAGGCTGGTGACCCTGACGGCCTCAGAAATCCTCACACGTCTCATCCCTGCTCGGCTCACGTGGCTAGCGGCCTGGCCGCTGCGGGCCGACATATGCTCCGGCCTCTCCAACATCGCTCTGCATGTCCATACTCTCTTCCCTTTCTGGCACGGTCTCGAGCGGAGGGACCGCTGGAGTCCTGACCTCTCTGATCATCGTCTTGATGAACCGCCTCCGCTGGTCCACGACTTCTTGGAGCTCCTGGTGCCCCTCTTCGCACAGGTTCTCGATGGCAGTCTTGAACTCCTGATTGTCCGGCAGCTTCGTAGTGATGACACTCCACATCTCCGAATCGGACGCACCTGGGTCCTCGTATCCGTGTGCCAACGGTATCTTCAGACTTGAGTTCACGTCGTGCATGCCGTCCAGCATCTGCGGCTCTCTGTTCTTCAGGAGAACTGCGTACGCTGCGTCCGACGGGCTCGTGGGCGTCAGCGTACTCTTCGTCTTGTTGTAGCGACTTTCGCACTCGCCGAGGGTGCAGGGGCTGGTCACCACCTTGTACGTCGTCCGTGTGTGGCGGACTGGTTCCGCTCGTATGCTCTCGTAGAGGCTCCTCGACTCGATCAGTGACAGCTGACTCTCGAACTTTATCATCTCGGCAGTGGCCCTTGGAATCGCTACTGGTGTTCGCTCTGCTGGATTCCTGCTTAGACCGAGCCGTTCCCGAGCTGCTGCTGTCATCTGCTAATTGATATTCTCCACTCGTCATCGTAGCTCTCATCATGTCGGCAGGTTCAGCCTTGTCCTTAGTTAGGATGTCAGCCAACTGTAGGGCCGAAGGTACCCACCGATAGCACAACCCAAGACGACGAACACTCTCTGTCGTAATCATTAAATCGACAGCAACCCGCTTATCAGTACACGACCCCGCACTCCCACAACCCACGATATGATCATACAGCGACTTGCAATCGGTGACGGCGGTAGGAGTCAGGAGTTGGAGAAATTCTGCCCGACGACGAAGACAAAATTCACTGTTACTCCCCTCTAATAGTAGACAAGACACCCATTCCAGATGCCCGAGACCGTCCATTTGTGCTTGAGTTTCTGCGGCTAGGGTCGACGACGTCACACGACGTAGACGGTAACTCTTCCAGACCAAGGGACTCCAGGGGCTCAACTCGTTTTGTAGCATCCTCTCGTCCGTGGCTGCAATGACGTATCCAGCCTGTGTCCCCGACCTCGACGCATTCTGATTGGACGCGTCAGCGTGCATGATGACCCTCCGTCTATCCATGGGAATGGCCTTGATCTTCCACGCAAGGTCTGAGAACTGTTTCGCTCGACGGACGATAGCGTTGCCGTGTCTCACATCACCGACGGTCGGTCTCGGCGTACATTGTTGACTCATGGACACCTGCACTGCTATATCAAGGGCTCCCACGAGGGCGCGAAGTTATTCGCGCTTCGCGCTTCGCGGTCCTCGTTCCTTCTCCCCCCTCCTCCTCGTCCTCCTCTTCTCCCTCTGGGGGGGCGGCGCGAGGGCGCGAAGTTATTCGCGCTTCGCGCAGCGCGAAGCGCGAAGTTGGGAGCCCTTGTAGATCAGGTCTAGATTCTCGAGCCAGCCAGTTCCCGCTCCCAGGCATGGCTCTGCAGTTCGCAATCTCCTCGTCGGTTGCCGGGGTCCCTGGGGAGGCTCGAGGTCTAACTCCTGCAGGTTTTTCATGCTTTCAGCGGACTCCTTTTGAGACGCGGTGATTTCCTTGGTCCCCTCCTCCTCCTCCCCCCCCTCCTCCTCCTCCTCCTCCTCCTCCTCCTCCTCCTCCTCCTCCTCCTCCTCCTCCTCCTTGTCCTCCTCCTCGTCGTCCTCCTCCTCAACCACAGAACTTGCCCTCATTGATCTTCCACTTCGGAAGCGGAAACTGAGACCTGAGGTACTTGAGAAAAGCAGCATACTTACTACCTTTTCCACCAGTCAGGATATCGCCCACGCGCGTGGCGATAAGGCCGCACAGCCTGCGGCCCTCGAAAAGGAAGAACATGCACGGGTCCAGCTTCGACTGTCTCCAGCCCTCACTTTTCCCAGTCGGTAGCCAGTCAAGGATCGTATTATTGAACTTTCCCCACCATTGCGCTGGGGCATCGTTGAAGCCGTAGATCGGCCTGATCACCTTCAGCAGCTGGTCTGGGTGCATCCCAGGCAGACCCCCTCGAGGTTGTCGCAGATAGAGGTCACCACCTTCGCGCTGGATCGGGTCGGCCTCCAGGAACGCACCCTCCACGTCGCCGATCTGGACCTGGAAGCCGTGGGGCGCCAGCAACTGATATGCCACCACCTTTCCGTTCTGAGATAACGTGGGAGAGGACGTCTTGTTCTCTCGCACCAACGTCATCAGGTCGGGGTCCAGGTATCCTTGACTGCACAGGCGCGCCTTGACGATCTCCGAGTCAGTGTCGTCGATCTTGCTGGTCAAGATCATCCTGCTTCCCACAATCCGCTCCGGTGTGGTCCGTCGCACTTCGTCTGACTTCACTCGATTCAGCGGCTCGAGTGCCTGCTTCACCTCGATTCGATTCGTCATCTCCTTCGTCACACCTGCCAGGATCTTCTTCTCACCCTCCGTGCTCAGCCACTTAGGGTCCTTCCGGTTTATTTCGCGACGATCTCCAGCCAGCAGAGCGTCCTCAAGTTCTGCCTCTGGCTCTGGATTCACGTACAGCACTCTGAGCTCCTCGTCGTCTTCCTCCGCGGTGATCACCACCAGGGAGTCCTGTTCCTCCGTAATGCGTGGTAATTTTGAAGGCGGCTCCTTGTCGAACTGATCCTCCTGCTTGTACGCCTTGGTCGGCCCGATCATCTCATCCGACACTGTCCTCTTGCCGACGATGCGGCGTCTCACAGTATCTTGGTCCTGCTCCTTTGGGATCTCCTCCTGACCGGTGACTTGCTCATCCTCGTTCTGAACCTCGTCTTCCGCCTGGTCATCGTCAGCACCATGTTCACGCGCCGGCCCCTCTGTCTCCTGCTGCTGAGCAGAATCGGAACCCGGTGCCTGCCGTGCTCCACCTTCTCCGCCAGGAGGTCGTTCATCAGCCGTGATGTCCATGAAACCTCGCTGCGGACCCTGACCGTCCATGAACTCCTTCGCCAGTGCACGAAGTTCAGGTTGAACGTCCTCATCAGCCAGCTTCTCCGCAGGTGTGGCCAGGCGCAGCTGCTCAGGGGCGGCTTTGATCACCACACCAGGCATGGCCACCCAGTAGTCACCCTTCACCGGTCCCAGAACGACAGCCGATCCTCGCCAACGGGCGTGAGCCTTTTTACCCGGGATGCCACGTCCACGTCGCCACACAGCAACACGATCACCTGGTTGAAAGACGCGACCAGTCCTGGGTCGGCTGTCCAGCTCAACGCGAGCGGTCGGTTGTCCATATACTCAATCACGGCCTGACGAGCACATTGGCGGCGCTTCTCCATCTCGGTAAACAGCTCGTCGTGCAAGGCTGCGCTGTTGGCCACCACATTCGGCATCTCCTGCATCAGGTCGGTCGGCACCTCCAGATTTCGGCCCAGAGCAATCTGGTATGGTGAGTGTCCGTGAACATGCAGGAGAGAGTTCTTGGCCATCACCACTGCTCTGACACACTCCGTCCAGCCGTCCTTGTCCGTTGGAGTGTTCTGGTCCAGCACTCTGTTGAGGATATCCTCGAACCAGCCACCGTGGCGTCCGACGTGACCTGCTTGTTCGTGACCCTCATCGGCCGTGTCCATCACCTCAATGCCCTGCATCTCGAAAGAGTCGATCATTTCCTGCCCGAGGCTTATCCTCCTCACGTCGCACTTCAGGAACTTGGGCTGCCCGTAGGGCATGCTCCAGCTGGTCTCGAAGATCTCCTTCAGCGTCCTCCCGTTTCCTGCTCGAAGAAGGGGGTCATCCGCTGAAGACCGCTGCTCGGGCACACCACGTTCAGAGCCTTGATCTTCATGCCCGTCTTCCAGCTGGGAAGTTCCTTCACGTCCATCTCCACCAGTCTCAATGGCGCCACCTTGGACGGAACCTTCACCGGCCGGGAGGACTTGGGAAGCTTCCGTCCCTCGCAGACCGAGCATGAAAACCTCCGAGCCATCGCCATTACCATCTCGCTGGCCTTCGCGTGCTTCAGGATGCGCACCATGTCCTCGTTGTCTGGATAGCCCAGATTCGCGTGAAGCCTGCGCAGTGACGATTCCAGTGACAGCTCCCTTCTCTTCACGATCTCGGGATCCTCCGTCACTGAGAGCACCTCCGTGTAATGCCTGATGTCGTCCACCTCCAGCTGGCACAGTATCGCCTCTGCGATCCTCTTGCTCAGCCCCGTCGGGTATTCCTCGGAATATTCGCTTCTCCTGATGCCTGGTATGCGGTCCCAGCACCGTTGATGTTCGTGATTCCGACGGCATCGCAACTCCCGCATCACCCACTTCAGCGAGTCCGCGTTGGTTGCGAGGCACCACTCCTTCGACATCGGTATGTTCGATGAGTGAAGTCTGACTCGACATCCACTCACAGTCACCCTGTGGACCTCTTTCTCGCTGCACACATTCCACACGGGAGCGCATTCCCATGACTTCGCACTCGATGGGGCTTCGATAGTGAAATACTTGCCCTTCCTGATCTGCATCTTTGCCACCACGCAGAATCGCCAGTACCCGGTAGCCTCCCTGACCATTCTCCGAAGCTCCTCTGGATCTTGCCCGCTGGCCTCTGGCGCCAGATTCTGCATGATGGTCAGGACACCGCACGGAGGGCTCATGCCGATGAACTCGGACTCCTCCGCGTCGATCAGATGCACGATGTGATGCCTGTCTTCAGCTTTTCGGGCGTCCCAGCCGTTCTTCAGGTCATAGGCCCCAAGGTTCTGGAAGCCCAGGTCTTCTAACTCCACAGTCAGCCGCGGCTCTGAAAACAGCTCTAGACACTTCGGTTGCATCCCCAGTCGAGCCTGAGCTGCCCTGGCTCCCTTCACCACCTCCTTCTTGGCCTTCTTGCCCATGATATCTGTCACTCCGACGGTCCATAGCGCCTCCGACTCCTCTTCGTCATCGCTGGCCTCAGGGCTCCGGCCCGGCCCTACCGAAAACCAGCCGCCGCTGCCGCGACAAACTCCTCCAGGTCGTTCGCCTCAGAGGTTGCCATCACATCTACTTCAGCCGTTTGAATCTTCCTGCTCTCGCCGTTCTTCATCTCGCAGAGATTCAGCTGATAGTGTCCGCTGGCGGCGACCTTCAGCGGCACTGCGACATTGATCCTGGTAAATCTGATCTTGTCCCGCTCCATGTCCAGGATGGCGCCGAGAGCCTTGAGCATCGGCTTGCTCACCAGCAGGGGAGTCCAGCCTGGCACCACACAGGTTGCCATCACATCTACTTCAGCCGTTTGAATCTTCCTGCTCTCGCCGTTCTTCATCTCGCAGAGATTCAGCTGATAGTGTCCGCTGGCGGCGACCTTCAGCGGCACTGCGACATTGATCCTGGTAAATCTGATCTTGTCCCGCTCCATGTCCAGGATGGCGCCGAGAGCCTTGAGCATCGGCTTGCTCACCAGCAGGGGAGTCCAGCCTGGCACCACACACAGCCGAAGGAGTAACATCCTTCCGCCGATGCGACACTGCATCTCCACCGAGTAGATTGACGACAACGTCTCCTGATTTCCAAACTTGAACGTCGTGGTCCTCTCCTGCTTCATTTCTTTCACCTCCAGTCCTGCCTTCTTCATCTCCTGCTTGTGCCGCGACAGGGTCTCCTCGCCGATCACTCCTTTGCCGCATCCAGTGTCCACGACGCCGTTTCCCGGCTCGTGGGCCGTCGTATTCAGCACCTCTGGGTCTTCCAGGTCGCCGTCCTGACCGCTCAGGCTCCAGTACTCCTGGATGAGGGCCTGGACGTCCTCTTCCAGCTCCTCATAGGCGTCGATGACCGCGTCCATCTCGTCCTCGG
>CAUYUJ010005746.1:0-58862 GCA_963575745.1 Prorocentrum cordatum | reverse complement strand
CATTGCCCATTGCCCATTGCCCATCGCCCATTGCCCATTGCCCATTGCCCATTGCACATTGCTCAGTGCCCATTGCTCATTGCACATTGCCCATTGCCCATTGCCCATTGCCCATTGCCCATTGCCCATTGCCCATTGCCCACTGCCCATTGCCCATTGCCCATTGCCCATTGCCCATTACCCATTGCACATTGCACATTGCACATTGCACATTGCCCATTGCCCATTGCCCATTGCCCACTGCCCATTGCCCATTGCCCATTGCCCATTGCCCATTGCCCATTGCTCATTGCCCCTTGCCCATTGCCCATTGCCCATTGCTCATTGCCCATTGCCCATTGCCCATTGCCCATTGCCCACTGCCCACTGCCCACTGCCCACTGCCCACTGCCCACTGCCCACTGCCCACTGCCCACTGCCCATTGCCCATTGCCCATTGCACATTGCCCGTTGCCCATTGCACACTGCCCATTGCCCATTGCCCATTGCCCATTGCCCATTGCCCATTGCCCATTGCCCATTGCCCATTGCCCATTGCCCATTGCCCATTGCCCATTGCCCATTGCCCATTGCCCATTGCCCATTGCCCATTGCCCATTGCCCATTGCCCATTGCCCATTGCCCAGTGCCCAGTCCCCAGGACCCAGTGCCCAGTGCCCAGTGCCCAGTGCCCAGTGCCCAGTGCCAAGTGCCCAGCGCCCAGTGCCCAGTGCCCAGTGCCCAGTGCCCAGTGCCCAGTGCCCAGTGCCCAGTGCCCAGTGCCCAGTGCCCAGTGCCCAGTGCCCAGCGCCCAGCGCCCAGTGCCCAGTGCCCAGTGCCCATTGGGGCCCCCCATTGCCTAGGCCATGGCCACTTGCCCATGCACACCTCCCCATTGCCATTGCCCATTGCCCATTTCCATGACCATTGCCCATTGCCATAGTCCATAGCCCATAGCCCATTGCCCATGGCCCATGGCCCATGGCCCATGGCCCATGGCCCATGGCCCATGGCCCATGGCCTATTGCCCATTGCCCATTGCCCATTGCACATCGCCCATCGCCCATCGCCCATTGCCCATTGCCAATTGCCCATTGCCTATTGCCCATTGCCCATTGCCCATTGCCCATTGCCCATTGCTCAGTGCCCATTGCCCATTGCCCATTGCCCATTGCCCATTGCCCATTGCCTATTGCCTATTGCCCATTGCCCATTGCCCATTGCCCATTGCCCATTGCCCATTGCCCGTTGCCCATTGCCCGTTGCCCGTTGCACGTTGCCCGTTGCCCGTTGCCCATGGCCCATGGGCCCATGGCCCATGGCCCATGGCCCATGGCACATTGCCCAGTGCCCAAGTGCCCAGTGCCCAGTGCCCAGTGCCAGTGCCAAGTGCCCAGTGCCCAGTGCCCATTGCCGAGTGCCCAGTGCCAGTGCCCATTTGCCCAATTGCCCATTGCCCATTGCCCATTGCCCATTGCCCATTGCCCATTGCGCATTGCCCATTGCCCGTAGCGAGGAAGCTGTGCATTTTTCAGTGGGGCGTTTCAATTTCCGAGAGTACGCTCCTGCGGCATGCGGCGGCATTTCCCCCGATGTCGTGAGATCTCGCCCGCAATTAGAAGAATTTGGGCACCGTGCCACCGCGCATTTAATGTAATCGCGTTATTCTGCGTCGACCACCATGCGACCTTTTAGGCAAGCCAGCAAATCAATGCTGCGCGCGCATTCCCCCCCCCCGTCCCATCCCCCCTCCACGAATGCCTCGTCTGTGTGCGTACATGTAATTTTACATTCATATATGAGTACACCTATATATATATATATATACATATATATATATATATATATATCGTATCCGAAATAGCGGGGAGACAGGGTGGACGTCGTGCGAAGGGGTGATTGATGGGCCACGGGTTGGTTTGAACCGGTGCCGCGCGGCGGCTTTTCGCCGGGGGAATTCTTTTGTTTTGGTCGCCCACCAAGGGGAAAAAAAAACGCGTTTTCCTTTGCGTCGCCCCCCTCCCCGAAGGCTGAGAGCACGTGCATGGTCGAGCGCCAGGTCGCGGAGTTTCTGGGGACCGAGAGGACGTATCATTGCCAGTTTCTCCAGCTGCTGGAGCGGGAGCGGCGCGTGGGCGAGTTGGACCCGCAGTGCGTGTCGGCCAAGATGTTGCCAGATGGGCACGAGTTACTCCTGTGGAAGCCCACTCGACGTAGGCCTGCTCCGCCGTTGCTGGACGGCGACGGCGACGACGACCCCAATGAGTCCGAGCCGTCCGAGGGCGCTGGCGAGGATGAGCAGGGCGAGGGTGAAGAGGAGCTTGTCTTGACTTTATTCGGGCGCAAAGACTTCGGGCGGGGCACGCACGGCCACGATGCGACGCGATTTACGGGCAGACCGTAACAACACACTACGAGTAGGCCGCACGAGCGAACCCAGCGACACAACACTAGGACCTAGGAGTCTGACGCGCACAAAGACAACTGAGCGACACACCGCACAGGGTACACGTTATTGGAGGGCGGGGAGAGGGGGCATATAAACGGGCATCGTTTATGGGGCGTGCCAGGGGGGCCCACTACACTACGGCGAATGTCAGCTTCAACGTCTTACCCATCCCATGCCCCCTCCACGCAGCGCATTGCTGCATTGCCCCTGTCTGGTCCCCCCCCCGCTGCATCGCTAGATCGGCCCTCTTGTCGTCTCCGTGGCTGGCCGCGGCGATGACGGGGGAAGCTCTGACCTCGCGAGACGTTTGGGGTGGGGCGCTCGGGGGCCATGCAGCGATGCGCCGCCATGATTGTCGAGCTTGCGCCCCGTCCTGATGAGGAGGGCTCAGACGACAGCGGACACGGCGAAGGAGGTGATGACGATCAACACGATGAGGACAGCGATGCCCCTCCCCCGCCTCCACCTCCACCTCCAGGGGGGGGGCGGCGGCGGCGCGGCCCCCGACGGTCGGATCCATATGATTTGCGATGACGGTTCGCAGATTAGGTACTACCCAGCAGAGAAACCCTTCTTCGAATTTGTATGCCATGCGCCTGGGCACGGCAAGTGCGTTCTCACTAGGACGGCGAAGCAGGCAGCAAGGGGGGGTCGCAGAGGTCAAGGGCGGCCTCTGGGGCTCGGTGCGGCGTGGCTCTCGAATAGCGGCCACCCAGATCACGCCTCGCACATGACGTATAGGCCGACTGCAGAGCAGCGTTACATTGCGCGCCAGGGTTTCAGGGCTCGGTACGGCGCCCTTTTCACTGCGCTAGAGGAGAAGGAGCGAGATCGCAGGGACGGCGAAGCGTCCGAGCCTTCCGACATCAATTAGGCAGTGCAAGCCTTGCTTTTCAGGAACTGAACAGCTTGTGTAAGGATGTGTGCACGTTGGCTGGAAGAGAAAACGCAGCGTTTCGTTGAGCTGTGTCGTTCACCAGAAGTGCGCTACGCATCACCAGGGAGACGACGGTGATACTGCTGAGGGCTTGCGGGAGAGAGCGGAGGGGAACAACTTGATGGGAAGAAGGATGATGAGGATGGTGGCACGGATGAGGATAGGAATGATGAAAGGATGAGGGTAGCGATAAATACGAGGATTAGGGCTAGGAGAGAGCAAAGGATGATACGGCTGAGCATGAGGATGAGGACTAGGAGTCACAGGGGTCGTAGTTATGGCCTGAGGTACGCATGAACAGACGGTTTCTCGGTCCATCCCTCAAGATACATGTGATGATATCGACGCGGCCGTGTTTCATATTTCAGCGGTCGCCCAGGGAAGTCAAGCGAATTTGCCCTGCCAGATCGAAACATGTTCGGTCCTGCTTTGGAACCCATGGGTTTAGATGTATTTATGTGTTTGGAACTTGTGCGCGTTGTCTTCGAAGCAACCCCAGCCTTCTGATTAGGGTTCCCCGAGGTTGGCGGCTACGCTGATGGCCTCCGTGCTCTTGGGAACACCTGCCGCTCCGTGCGGGATTCCCGCGTTGACGTTATTGTCCGCAGACGCCTTGACAGTAGGGATCAGGAACCCATGACACCCCCAATCGGCAGTCGATTGAACGTTGCGTTTATCGACGCCCCAACAGTAAACGCACCCGTGACTAAGTGACTAAGTGAGTTGCGCGCGATTGCGATCGAAGCCGAATGGGGTGTCTGCCAGGAGTTTGCTAGACGACTGGGGCCCAGGGCCTGGCATGGACAATTCACGCAGTATTGGCTGCCCACCTTGGGGTTCTACACGCACCCGTGGATATATTGAGGACTTTTGGGGTGCGGCCAGAAGCCTGGGCATGCCCGCCACTGTGCCGTTCCTAATGCGCGCGCCCTTCACTGGGCCTCAGAGGAACCGCCCTCCAGCGGGCCCCAGGGGCGATGCCTTCAGGGTAGTTGGTTGCCACACGCGGCGCGCCAGCGGGTTGCGCATGGACTGCCGTGAGGTCCCGAACCATGCAGTCATGGCCCTCTTGGGTGTCTTGGGAGTCAGGCCTTTCAAATGTGTTTCTGGGTTAGGCGTGGTCGGGTATGCGGAAGGGGGTTGAGCATTTCGGATCACCATGCCCTGACTCTTGCATTCGTTGCACAATTTGCGCTCCGCGCGCCTTTCGGGGAATCGGTGAGAAGGCAGCGGCAGAGGGCGAGATCCGACCTGGCTGCGTTGCCCGCCTGGCCGCGCCGCCAAGCGGCGCGGCCAGGCGGCAAGTCGGACCCCGCGCCTCGCCGACGCGGCCCTCTCTCTCGAGGCCACACCCCGCGCTTCGCGGACCTTCGGCATTCCGACCCCACACCACCAGAACCTCCTGCATTGCATTGCGTTGTTTGGCGTTGCTTGGCTTTGCATTGCTTTGCATTGCCTCGCATAGGCTTGCACTGTGCACAATGCTTGGCGTTGCCTGGCGTTGATCGGCCATGCTAGGCAGATCACTGCAATGCGTGGAGCTATTGGGTTTCACTTGGCGCTGCTTTGCGTTGACTGGCGTTGCACCGCGTTGTCTTGCGTTGTTCGGAATTGCGCGGCATTGTGCCGCATTGGCTTGCAGTGCATGGCGTTGTTGCGCATTGCTCGGCGTTGTCTGGCTTTGCGCTGCGGTGCTCGGCGTTGTCTGGCGTTGTTCGCATTTGTGCGGCATTTGTTTACATCGATGTGGGTGGCTTCGTGCGTTGTGTTTGCGCGGCATTTCTAAAGCCGCGTCTGCGTCGGGCTTCTGGTTGGGGGGCGCGAGCTTTGGACCTCCGCCCTGGAGTTCTATAGTTACTAAGGGCTGCGTCTGGGCGCGCCGCGCGCCCGATCGCGCGCGCCGCGCCGCGCCCCCTCCTGGTCGCGACGCGCCAACCTCCATACCAGTCGAACATGACGAGGATGTCAACGAATTAGAACTGCTACGCTCTGACGCGGCGCTCACTTCGAATCCAACCAACGCCCACTTCATAGCGTGAGGACACGCGGGTTCGCCATCATCAAGATATGGCTTTGTTGTCACATGTCGGGCGCCGTCGGTGGAGTATCGCAGAGAAGCCTTTGATGAAAACTAGCGCCGCCGCGTCGCCGACGCACAAAAGGACGGGGTCGTGGCAGGCGCGAACGACCCCTTACTGAGTAGGCGGGGCGCGCGCGGCAGTAAGTACTCCTCGCGTACACGCGCCCTCCACATTTTCATTGCGCTGGGCGGGGCAATTTCAGCGTCACGCATGGCATGTCTGAATTTCCAAGTAGGGCGAGCCGGGCTTTTCCACCGAATGGCGCATGCATGTCGAGCTTAGATCCCCTTCGGGGACGATGGCGGTTCTTCGCGAAGGGTCGCGAGGGCTTCGGGTTAGCCGCGCTGGCGGGGGATGTGCGCGCGTTTCTCATGTACGTTCGTTTTTTTTTTTTTTTTTTTTTTTTTTTTTTTTTTTTTTTTTTTTTTTTTTTTTTTTTTTTTTTTTTTTTTTTTTTTTTTCCGAAGTGGGCTTCTCATGGCGACGTGTCCACCACCATGTCAGAATTGGGATTGCGTCGCGAGGGGTTCACTCAGTGGTTCCCCATGGCGAAGCCCGATGGGGGATCTCGGGCGGCGCTTCTCTGCGGATTTCAACGTACCTCGTGCGAGATGTGTCTAGGGCGGCCTTTGTGGTTCTGTATGGTGGTGGCGCGCGCGGGTGACTGGGCGCGGGGGGAGGGGGGGGGAGGGGGGTCGAGGCTCGCCCGCAGCGAGCTCTCCACGTGCGTGCGCCGCGCGGATGGGCTGTGACCCGCAGCCTAAGGGGAACGACCATCTGAGTTTAGGGGTGAGTTTCGCACGCGGGTGCGGCCCACCAGAATGATTCCCCTAGTTTGGTCCGCGATGGCTCGCGGGCTCGCCTCTGCATGGCCTGGGGCGGCAGCATCACATTTGCTTATGACGTGCGTGGCGCGACGGCCCGACGCGCGCATCCTTCCAGCGGGCTCCGCGCGGGCGGGACGTGCCCCGCGCCGCGTGCAAGCGCGGGGCAGTTGGCGAGTATGGTTTTGGAACTGCATGGCGACGTGCACCGCAGCTTCTCTTCAGTCGTGGATATTGGCGGCGGTTGAGGTATAGGGGAGTAATGGTCACTTCTGCGCGATTTCAAAGCTGCATCGGCGCGCTGTGCGACGAGCGCGAGGTGCGCCCTGTGCGCCAGCGGGGGTTCGGGCGCCGTCGAGCCCAGCCCGATGCGCGCCATCTTTACGCGGGCACGCGCGGGGCGAGAGCACTTGAAGGGCGCGGGCGGCTGGCGCGCTTGGGGCTTGGGTTTGAGGTTCGACGGCCTGGGGCCTGCAGCTTCAGCTCGCTGCGCGCGGGCGTCTGGCGCGCGGCGCATTCCTCGGGCGCGCGGCGACCGCCCGACGAGCGCGCCCGCGCGCGCGGGCCGCTGCACGCGCGGCGCACGCCGCGGCCGACGGCCACCCAGAACACCCGCATCGCAACTACGGCGCATTCGAAGGCTGCCAGAGCGATGGTCGAAACGAGTATACGTCGGCCGAGGGGTGGCCGAAACATACCCATCGCGAGTACGCGTCGACCGCAGGGCGGCCGAAACATACTCATCGCGAGTATGCGTCGGCCGCAGGGCGGCCGAAAAATACACATCGCGAGTATGCGTCGGGCTACGGCAGCCCGACACGTACTCGTCGCGACTATTTTTCAGTGACCACGTTTTCGGGGTATCATTTTTTGATTATTTTTTGAGTATGTCGAAAATGGAGTGAATTTCGACGTCGCGAAAAAGTATGAAATCATTATTTTTTCTTACCAAAATACTTGAAAATACTTCAAACATACTTCGCCACGCGAGCTCGAACATTGAAATACTTAAAAAATACTTCGCCACGCGAGCTCGAATATCGAAATACTTAAAAAATACTTCGCCACGCGAGCTCGAACACCAAAATACTTGAAAAATACTTCGCCACGCGAGCCCGAAAATCGAAATACTTAAAAAATACTTCGCCACGGGAGCTCGAACATCAAAATACCTGAAAAATACTTCGCCACGCGAGCTCGAACATCGAGATACTTCAAACATACTTCGCCGCGCGAGCTCGAATACCGAAATACTTACGCATGTTTTGTATTCAGCAGCTAGCGACGGCCTGCCGCGCGGGCGATCCACGCGATTTGTGCGCTCAGTTCGCAGCGCGCGAGGCGACCTAGCAACCTGGCGCACTCGCATGCTCAGAGGCCCGCCGATAGGGCGATGCACACTAATTATGAGTTCAGCTGCTCGCTTTTCGGACCATCCTGAATACGTTCGGGGCCTATTGGGTACTAGAGCACGGGGCTGACATGCGTCTGAATCTTCGCAATCTACAGGGGGGGGGGGCGTCCACCGTTTTTCTGGTTTCGGAATAATGCTGTATAAATTCTGTATGGTATCCCATGTGCCCTGCGAAGGGTACTGCCGCATCCAGGTCCGCGGCGATGCCCGCTGTTTACATTTGCGCACGCGCGTTGCGTTAAAATCTCACGCGCTGATATGCGGCGAGATGTGTGACGGGCGCGCGCAGCGCTCGTCTGCCATGGCGGGGCGCAGCGGCCTTCCCCGAGGTGGGCCGTTGCCGCTCGCGGGTCGATCGGCGGCGCGCCAGCGCGCGCGGGGCGTTTCCAATGGCCCATGGCCCATTGCCCATTGCCCATCGACCATCGCCCATCGCCCATCGCCCATCGCCAATCGCCAATCGCCAATCGCCCATTGCCCATTGCCCATTGCCCATTGCCCATTGCCCATTGCCCATTGCCCACCATTGCTTATGCCCATTCGCCCATCGCCCATCGCCATCGACCATTGCCCATCGCGCATGCCCTTGCCCATTGCCCCTTTGACCATTATGCCCATTGCCATGCCATTGCACATGGCCCATTTGCCATGCCCATTTGCCCAGTGCCCACTGCCCACTGACCCATTGCCCATTGCCCATTGCCCATGGCCATGGCCATGGCCCATGGCCCATCGGCCCATGGCCCATTGCCCATTGCCATTGACCATTGCCCATTGCCATGCCCATTTGCCCATTTGCCATTGCCATTGCCATATTTCGGCACGGCGCTTCGGATTGGGCCCATTGCATCGGCCCCGCGGGCACGTCCATCGCCATTGCGCACTGCCCACTGCCCATTGCGCATTGCCCATTGCACATTGCCCATTGCCCATTGCCCATTGCCCATTGCCCATTGCCCATTGCCCATTGCCCATTGCCCATTGCCCATTGCCCATTGCACGTTGCCCATTGCCCATTGCCCATTGCCCATTGCCCATTGCCCAGTGCCCAGTGCCCAGTGCCCAGTGCCCAGTGCCCAGAGCCCAGTGCCCAGTGCCCAGTGCCCAGTGCCCAGTGCCCAGTGCCCAGTGCCCAGTGCCCAGTGCCCAGTGCCCAGTGCCCAGTGCCCAGTGCCCAGTGCCCATAGCCCATGGCCCATGGCCCATGGCCCATGGCCCATGGCCCATGGCCCATGGCCCATGGCCCATGGCCCATTGCCCATCGCCCATCGCCCATCGCCCATCGCCCATGCCCATTGCCCATTGACCACTGCCAGCCCACTGCTATTGCCCATTGCCCATGCCATTGCCCATTGCCCATGCCCATTGCCATTGGCCATTGCCCATACCCATTCGCCATTGCCATGGACCTATGGCCATGGCCCACCCCATGGTCCCATGGCCCATGGCCATGGCCCATGGACCAATGGCCACGGCCCATTAGATCAGTGCCCATTGCCATTGACAACAGCCCCCTGCCCCATGCCCCCTTGCCCCCTGCCCCTGCCCATCTGCCCCACTGCCCACTCCATTGCACATTGCACTAGCCCATTGCCCATGCCCATTGCCAATTTGCCATTGCATTGGCCATTGCCCTATTGCATTGCGCATTGCCCATTGCCCCACGACGTTGCACATGAACTTCGGTCCTGACCCAATTTGCCCATTGCCATTCACATGCCACATTTGCACGTTGGCCCATTGCCCATTGCCCATTGCCCATTACCATTGCCCAGTGCCCAGTGCCAGTGCCCAGTGCCCAGTGCCCAGTGCCCATTGCCCAGTGCCCAGTGCCCAGTGCACGTGCCCAGTGCCCAGTGCCCAGTGCCCAGTGCCCAGTGCCCAGTGCCCAGTGTCAGTGCCCAGTGCCCAGTGCCCATTGCCCATTGCCCATTGCCCATTGCCCTTTGCACACTGCCCATTGCACACTCCCCATTGCCCATTGCCCATTGCCCATTAATTGCCCATTGCCCATTGCCCATTGCCCATGCCCATGGCCCATGGCTCATGGCCCATGGCCCATGGCCCATGGCCCATGGCCCATGGCCCATGGCCCATGGCCCATGGCCCATGGCCCTATTGCCCATTGCCCATTGCCCATTGCCCATCGCCCATCGCCCATTCCCATCGCCATTGCCCATTGCCTCATTGCCCATTGCCCATTGCCCATTGCCAATTGCCCATTGCCCATTGCCCATTGCCCATTGCCCATTGCCCATTGCCCATTGCCCATCGCCCATTGCCCATCGCCCATTGCCCATTGCCCATAGCCCATTGCCCATTGCCCGTTGCCCATTGCCCATTGCCCATTGCCCATTGCCCATTGCCCATTGCCCATTGCCCATTGCCCATTGCACATTGCCCATTGCCCATTGCCCATTGCCCATTGCCCATTGCCCATTAATTTGGGCCTGTGGTTTCCTGTAGTAAATTGGAATGAAGTGTCTGGCGGAAGCCGCTATTACGGTAGGCCCCAGAAGTTATGCGGGGGCGCCCTCCCCGCGGGCGCCAGAAGGCCCGCGGCGAGTGGGACTCGGGAGTGGGGGGGTGGGGGGAGGCGGAGTCGGGAGGAGGAGGAGGAGGAGGGAGGGTAGGCTTTTGCTTTACCGCAGCCGCGGGGCCCGTGGGTTCAGACCTGCCCGCCGTGGCTTTCCCTTATGAACGCGCCAACGTTCGAGCCGCCGCCAAATCTTATCCGTCGCCCCCGCGGTCCCGATGGCGCCGCTCCTCGTATGCAGCGCCCTCCTGTTGTGCAAATCACTGTTGATTTTTTCTCAGCAGCCTCCGCCGCCCTCGTGCCCGCACCCCAATGTGGCGCGGGGGCCGCGCCCGCCATCAGGTCCCCCGCCCAGAGCCCCAGGCGCGGCTCCCGACCCCGCAAATCCTCCGGCCACCGGAGCGACCGAGGCAGCCGCTGAGGCCGCAGATGGGCGCCCTGAGGCGGTGGACGAACCTATTGCAAAGCGCCCGCGCCTTGCAGGGGAGGAGCTCACTGTGGGTTTTGGGGGCCCGCCCAACCACGCTCCATCCCACGCCAGCAGCGGAGACAACAGCATGGAGTGGTACGAAGAGGTGCGGCCTTTCCACCTCGAGTGGGAGCGGTTGGCCTTGGAAACGCTCGCGATGTGTGAACGCGCGCGACGAGCTTGGCGCGAACTTGGCCAGGCAATGGCTGCCGCGGGCTACGAGGATGCCTGGAAGCAGAGCTCCCAGTATTACCGCGAGTACTGGCAATGGCACTTGGAACAGGCGGGGGCGGCCCTGCACCATGTAGCCCGTTAGCGGCCCGCGCGCCGAGCATGAGCCCATGAGCTCTGCTCGGCGCGTGTGCCTTCTCAAAAGTTAGCGCCTTCCACTTTGTGGAGCAGCGCATCGTCGACGAGTTCGGCGAAGTTTGGATCAACGCCCCCGTCCAGGGAGGCGGCGGCGAGCAGGGCCCCGCGGAGGGTAGCTAACGAGGACCCTCGAGCCCTGCGAATGGTGCCCACGGAGGGGGTGGACGGAGGAGGAGGAGGAGGGCGGAAGAGGAGAAGGAGGAGGAGAAGGGATAATGTTAACTTGGCTGCGGCATTCTCGACGCCCCGCGCACCCCCGCCAGCCCCCCCTGGAAGGGTGCTCAGCCGAGTTGCTTTCATCGGGGTAGGGTGTGAGAGTCATTGTAAGAGTACGCGTAGGAGTAAGAGTAGGAGTAGGAGTAGGAGTAGGAGTAAGAATAAGAGTAAGAGTAAGAGTAAGAGTAAGCAGCGTAGTATGCGTGATATTAAGAGTCGTAGCAGAGCATGAATAAGACTTAGATTTAGATGGTTTTCAGACACGCTGGAAGCATGTTGGAGCCATCATGCACGCATCTTGGGGCCATCCTGAAACGCGTTGTCGGCACTCTATCGGAGGCGCACTGGGGGGAAGCATTCGAACCTCCTTGGGCCCTTCGGGTCTTCTGGAGCCCTCGTGAGGCTATCTTAGAGGACCTTGCTCGGGCGGGGAGGGGGTCAGTTAGCTGTGTCCCCCATCCACGCACTGGGCCTTTACAACAACCGCTTGAGGTAGTCGTGGTGCGCCGTTCAGGCGCTCTTGGAGCCATCTTGGCGCTCCCTGGGGTGTATATTTGGGCATCGCTTGCCCCCCCCGCCCACGCAGCCCCTCCTGATTCCACCGTTCCTCCTCGTCCTCCCCTTCCTCAGCATTGTCGTCATCATAACCGCCCTCACCCTTATCACCATTATCATCGTCATCTCAGTCCCCATCGCCATCATCTTCATAATCGCCTTCATAGCCTCCATCAGCATCAACCTCGCCATTATCATCACCACCGTCACCTTCATACTCGTCATATCCGTCATCATCCCCATTGTCATTATAATCGCCATCGTCACTGTCATCTTCACTATTGCCACCACCATCGCCACCGTCATCACCCCCCACCCCTCCATCCTGCCACCTCTTCCCCCCCTCTCCCCCTGTCCTCTACGCCCCCCCCTCGCCGTCCTTTTCTCGCGTCCTCTGCTTCCTCAACCCTCCTTATCCTACTCCGTCCTCGCCCGCTCTGCGTCTTCATCTGTCTTCCTCCCTTTCTTATCCTCCTCTGCATGCCCCCCCCCCTCCTACCCCTCCTTCCCCCCTCCCATACCTTCCCCTTCCTTCTCCCCATCCTCCCCCCTCATCCTCTTGACGCCAACTTGTATATGCTGCAATTGTGGGTCGAGCGGCTACTTGTAGTTAGGTTTGTTCCCCAGTTTTGAGTTGCAATCGCGTCAGCCCCTCCCCCGCCCGACCAAATGTCCAAGCGCGACGGCAGCCATTCAGCCCCCAAGGGAAAGGCAAAGCGGCAGAAGCAGGTTATCATCTGCGTAGGCTGCGATTGCAACAGCGAGGACGCTTCAACCCAACCCCCTCACGGGCGCCCCTAAACATCTTCAGCCGCATTGGAGGATTGGTAGGGGAGGGTGTACTCGGAAATGAGGATAGGGAGGAGGAGGAGTTATAAGGGTGACTGTGAGCACGGGTAAAAACTGTGGCGGGGTAAAGAGGATATATGGTAGGAGGAGGATAGGCAGAAGAAACAACCTGAGAGGTGGAGGCGGAGGGTGATAAGGGGAGGGTGGAGGGCCACGACAAGGGACGAGTAGGAAGTAGACGCGGCCGAGGGGGGGAGGAGGAGGAGTCACGCGTTTGTTTTGCGTTCCTTTCCCAGGAGCACGAATGGTCACCCACGGACGCCGAAGATCAGGCATCGGCCCAGCTCCTGTGCGGGAAATGCTACAAGAAGGCAGATACGCACTTGTCCAGCTGCATGTCGATGTCGCAGGTTGTCACTATGCTGCAGAATGATGATGACTTCAAGCGTGGCTTCAAAGAGTCCGATGACGAGGCGAAGCTCAACCCAGCCGAGCGAAGCTTTGCACCCGAGGATGTGAGCGACACGCACTTCTTCGAGATGGTGGATTACCGCGAGTTCTTGAAGTTGAATGAAGGCGAGGTCAAATCTCTGTGTAAGGCGACGCCGAAGAAACTGAAGCTCCACGAGATCGAGGGCACGAACGAGGTTGGCGATCAGGAGACGCAGTACCTGATGATCGACGGCATCGGCGGCCCCAGGACCGCTCAGTACCGACGCACGCGCATCAGCGTTGGCAGGATGGTTTCGAGGCGCCTCGGGATGCTCTTCCACGAGGACCACGCGATAAGTAAACATGGTGAGCTACTGCATGATCATGCGGTTCGAGGGATGGTCGACGATGTGAAGATACCTCCGTCTGGGAAGAAGAGAAATCCAGAGCAGGGTATGGATTGGCTCCAGCGGGTGCCCAAGCTGTCCAAGGCGCCAGCTTTCAAGGATGAGGCCCCCGCCGACGACACTGACATGGATGCCGAGGGCGAGGCTGACGGCCCTGCCGCATCGGATCAGCGGCCAGGCCGAGGCGGCTTTCATGGCGGCTCTGCGAGGGCCGCGGCTTCGGGCAGGGGCGAGCTCCGCTCGCGGAATGCTTCGCCAGGGTCTGCCGCGAAGGGCACCAGCTACGACAACTCCCCGATGCCGTCGCCGTCCCCGACGCCAGGTGTGCGACGGCCTGGCTTGTCCATTTCCCAGGGCGGCGTCGGCTCGTCAGTCGCGGGCTCCACCGCGGACCCAGCTGTCCAGGCGATCTCAGACGACGACGGCGAGAAGGGCGAGGGTGCCTTGGCAGACGCCGACGCGGCCTCCAACGGCGACAGTGGCGATGGCGAGAAAGGCAGCGGCGATGACGGGCCAGGTCTGGGCGACGACGGCCGTACCACTGCTACCTCTTTCGACGCGTGCCCCAAGGACACAAAAGGCAAAGCTATGTACTGGAAGGAAATGAACGACCTCACAGCGTGGCTGGAGGACAAGCCTCTGGGGAAGGAGTACAACCAGGCCAAGAGGCTCCTGCGGAAGATCAGCAACAAGAAGGAGTTTGAGCACGAGCACAAGATGCTCAATCGGCACATGCAGCTGGTGGATGATGCGAAGTACGTCAGCGTTGCCAACATCAGCGAGGCGAGCGAAGATAAAATGACAAAGGTCTTTGAAAGGCTGAAGGGCGCCAGGGCCGTCTTCCCGAACAAACTGCAAATGGTTGTGCTCGAGAGGCGTCTCACCAGGAAGCTCAGTGGCGCGATCGAGCGCATGTCAACTGATGATGCGAAGCAAATCTACGACCTTGTCAAGCCGTACGGCCATGCCGAAAAGACTGAGTTCGACCCCTTGGATCCGACGGTGTCCTCGCTTTCCTCTTGCAGCCGCCTTGCTTTCTTCAAAGACTTCTTCGCGAAGGGCATCGTCACCCCTCTTCTCGACAACGATGGTTCCAATCAGCAGCGCCTGAAGGTAATGGTAAACTACGTCAGTATCACCATCAAGCTCGACCTGAGGAGCTCCGCTATTCCAGAGAGGTACAGCAATGACTTCTTCGCGCTGCTTACGGCCCTGAAGGTGATGCATTGCGCGCTCCACCGCGAGGGCATCGAGATCTTGTCGAGCTTCGTCGGCGAGTCCATCGCGGAGCTCGACGAAATGGCAGCTTCCAAGGCTAACTCGGATGACATTGCACAGGTCCTCCATGCATCAATCTACGATTCGGCATTCTATTCCTCGGAGCTGGAGGACTTCAAGCGCTACCAGAAGACAGCATCCAAGTACCTCGAGGACGCCAACGAAACCATCACCAGCTTGGCGGATATTGCATCGCGCCCTGGCGACGTGCTGCTCGCGGGCTTTGGCGAGGTAAAGCCCGTCCTCCTACACGCGTTCCAAGAGTTTCCGAAGTGGAACGTGTCGTTCCGACCTGGCTACATGACGCCCGTCGCGCAGCTGATGACGAATACTACTTTGCAGCTCTTCTGTGATTACGAGCAGTCCAGGTCCCACCCCTCGAAGACGTGCGCGTCGGCCAGTACGGACGACATTAAGCAGCTCGTTGAGCAGGCGGCTGCATGCTTCCCTTTGGACGATGACCTGCAGACCAAGCTTGCCCAACTCCACTCCTGGGGGCAGACGCAGATTTTCGGTCAGAAGCTCAGCGCCTTGGACAACGCGCTGAGCTCTATCAAAGCTTCGGACGACGTCACTTCTGAGCAGTGCGCGGCCTTGAAAGTGGCGTGCGAGAACTTCAGTGGCATGGAGCCTACTCCGCTGGTGCGCGAGGCGGCCGAACTGGTGTACATGAGCATCGCCGCCAGCGTGACGGGCCATCTGCTGCAGGATGACCCCGATGAGGCACAGCAGCGCTTCATCAATGAGGGGATGCTGGCGATGACGTCGTTGCAGCCTGTCGTCATCCGCCATGGGGCCCCCCACAAGAACATTCACGATGCGACCTACAACATCATCAGGTACTACCAGAGCGCTCAGGCCAAAGCAGGCGCGGTGATGAAGCTCGGCTCTGACGACGTGGAGCGCTCGCAGCACGCTGACGCAGAGCAGTGTTGCAAGGACATCTTCGGCGCCATCGACGGGTACGACAAGTTTTGGGACCAGTACAAGGGCTTCAACCCCAACAAGATCCCCGAGCAGTTCAATCTGATGGCGATCAAGGTTGAGGGCTGGAAGAAGACGGCGAAGGTGCTGAGCGGGCTGGTGGTAGATGACTGCAAGTTGAATACGAACAAGACCATCGACGCCGTTCAAGAGTGTGCTGGCGGCGCCCTGGAGGGCAAGAGCTGGACAGATGGGCTCCAGGCGTCGGCGAAGATCGATGCGGTCCTCAAGCACTTCAGCAGCGCGCTGTGCTCGTTCGACATGAAGGCGGGCAAGGCGAAGGTGCAGGCGATGGACAAGGCCCTGCCCAGCCTCAGCGTTCGACCAACCCTCCCTCCACCGCCGTCGTCGTCGCCCTCGGCCTTTGCCGTCGTCGTCGACGTCGTGGTCATCGTCGTCGTCGTGGTCGTCGTCGTCGTCGCCGCCGCCGTCGTCGTCGTCGCGCTGATGCGCTATCGCGTGGCATTCGAGGCCGTGGGCGCGTACAAGGCCTTGTGCGGCTCGTTCGGCCTCGACCCGAACGCTGCGGTGCTGAGCGAGTCCGAGTCGTGCGCGGCGCTGTGGCACGTCACGACGGCGGAGAAGGCGTGCTGCCTGGCCTTGACGGCGAAGCCCAAGCTCAGCAGGATGGGGCTGCAGCAGGCCGTGGCCGCAGAGGAGAAGAAGGTCAAGAAGTACGGCGGCTTCGACAAGTTCCAGCCCGCGCTGAAGGAGAGGTGCGTCAAGGCGATCAGCTTCGACTAGCACTAGCTGGGAGCCTAGGTCGAGGCTCCTCCGCGCCCTGCCGCCGCGGAGGCGGGTCGCCTCGGGGAACTGGCGCCACCGCGCTGGTGGCTGGAAAAGGAGATGGCCAGGAGTGGCCAACATGTATTGGTTGGAGGAGGGGTGGGATGGGGGAGGGGAGACATAGGATGAGGCAGTGGATGAGAATGACGAGGAGGATCAGGAATAGCGTGCGAGATAGCAGGGGCGGGCATGGAAGAGCACGCGGTTGGCCCACATCCCCGTCGAATGCGTCTCGGGCCTTTGCTCGGGCCCGCTTCGGGCTCAGAGGGTCGATCGTGCTGGGCGGTGGGGGGGCGGGGCGCATCGCTGCTCTTTTATGCCAGGCTGCTGCATATCACCTCTTGGAGCCGCGTCCCCACTCGTGCTGTTCCTTGCCCTCCCCTGGTTCAGACCCAGTTGTGGACGTGATTCCCGTTCCCGACTTTGCCCCGCCTTTTCCACCGCCGACGCCGACGACGACGACGACGACGACGACGACGACGAAGCCGACGACGACGACGACGACGACGACGGCGACGACGGCGGCGACGACGACGACGGCGACGACGACGACGACGAAGATCGACGACGACGAAGATCGACGACGAAGATCGACGACGAAGATCGACGACGGCGACGATGGCGGCGACGACGACGAGGGGCGAGGACGACGACGACGACGACGACGACGCGACGACGACGACGACGCGACGACGACGACGACGACGACGACGACGACGACGACGACGACGACGACGACGACGACGACGACGACGACGACGACGACGGGCCGAGTGGCGAGGAGCATCTAGCATCCGATTCGCCGATGTCTTCAGAACGCCACTGGAGCGGCACTGCGAGGAGAGCAATTGCGCGTGATTTGCTGGCGGTGGGACCGTGCCCAGGCGATGTGGGCTCAGATTGCTTGAGCTCGCCGTTCCACACTCCCCTTCCACATTCCTATTCCCCCCCGTCATCCACTCGCTTAGCGCGAACGGTAACTTGAGCTCCCCATTCCCCCTCTCAGTGCGTGGCGCGGAGAGCCCGATTCAAAGGCCCGTTGTGACATCGAGCGATGTTGATATCTCAATTGTGCGATGGTGAACGCCATAGTCGATTGCACCGTGCCGCCATTTTCGATTGTGACGTGTCTGCCGCGTCGCTTGATCTTATCGGGGTTTGAGGTGGCGCACCGTTGGCGAAATTGTCTCCAGCGGCATTGTCACGAGGAGGGTGATGATGAGGATCAGCAGCAGCAGCAGCAGCAGGCGCAGCGGCAACCAAGCGCCGCGCGGGATCAGGCCGTCCGCCCTTCGCCGCACCGACGCCGACGATCCGCGTGAGGGGTGGGCCGATTTGGGCGGAGCTCCTTGGCTCCCCTCCTATGGGCCCGCTGGGGTTCAGGGTGTCTGGGGGCACCTCCGCGGCCCCAGCGGGGTCAAATGGGGTGTTTTGGATAAGCCCAAGCGGGGCCCGCTGGTGGCGCCGCAGGGTTTTCAGAAGCCTCACATGGACCATGGCTTCTGATGGGCACCGATGGTTTCCAATGGATCCCATTGGGCTCTGGAGACGCCTCAAGAGGCCTCGGGGGTCGGGGGGTGGGGGAGGTGGCCTCGGGCCTTTGGGCCCCGCTGGTTCCTCAGGGCCGCCGCCCCCATCTGGCTCTGGAGGGTTTCCATGGGGCTGCATGGGGACCTCGGGGCTTCTAGGTATCCCTACTTCTCCTCCTCGGGCACCGTCGGGGGTACAGTAGCAGGTGCACATATGGCGACCATGGGGGTCGTGGTATGGGCCCTTCTTCCCCCTCGCAAGGGATGGGAAGGGCCCTTACTGCATCGTTGCATTCCCATTGGGGTGCAGCGCCCCATGGCCTGTGACCAGCGGTGCATACTGCTGCTAGCAGGACCAACCCCCCCACTCCGTTCCCTTTGTCCACCTTCGCTGGGGCGAGGGTGGACAGAGGGGGGCGCCCTTCCGCACCTTCCGTTCGGAGGGGAAGACGGGCCCCAGGAGAGCGGCCCCTCCCTTTACGGGCACTGCGCCTGAGGGGGCTGCTTTTGGGGGGAGCCTCGCCTCCCTTTCTTTTTTTTGCTGCACGCAAGTTGCGCGTTCTGACGGGCCGAATTTCGAAGGCGAGTCCGGCCGCGGCGACGACGAGGGACCTGGAGGCCAAAAATCGCCCACCTCCTCCTCCTCCTCTAATCCTCCTCGGCCCCAGCGTCTGGTCCCCGCGTGGCCTCCTCCTAACGGCGCCCTTTGGGCCCGTCTGGGCGGACCTCCGGGTCCACCACGGGGCACTCCGCTGGGTTTCTCGGGGCCCGTGGGCTTGGGAAGTTCCATTTCACATGCCGATAGGGCCCATCGGTTCGTGGAAATGGTTCGCTGGCAGCCAGCGCACGGCCCGCCTTATTCCCATATGCCTCTCGGCAAGCCCCGCCCCCGCAAGAGAAAGTGGCGACGGTTGCGCATTTGGCGGCCGCCCAGTGGCCCCTGGCCCTTGGCTGGCTGGTTTGCTGGTTGGTTGGCTGGACGGGCTTTCGGGTTCAGGGGGCGCGCGGGTGCGCTCGCACTTCTCATGCGCCGATTGGCTCGCCGCCGCAGTCGGCGCCCTTGCCGCTGGCGCCGCCGCCGATGAATATATGCTTTTCGGCAGTGACATATCGCCTGCCCCCTCCGCCTGCGCGCCGCGTTTGGCTGACTGGCTGGCTGGGTGGTCTCCAACCGCGGTTGGCTGATTGGTTGCGTTGGTTGGTTGGCTGGTTCGCGCCGCAGGTTGGCTGGTTGGTTGGTTGGCCGATTGCTTCTGCTAAGGCTCATAAGCGCATATGACCGCGCAGGCAAGTAGTGTGTGTATATGCGCAGGTACACGCACGCACTCATATTAATACATAAATGTAAACACGCCCGCGTACATTTGCGTATAAGCGTGTATGTTTATATACGTTACATGATATACATACGCATATCATGTACATGTTCACATGATATATACGCATAATGCTTCTAATATTGCCGACCGCTCAGGTGCCATGGTCGAAATGCCACCTTTGCCGCCGAGCGGCCAGGGGCGGAATGCCGCGGCGCAACTGCGCGCTTCCGAAGTTGCGAATCGCAGCTCCTCGCTCCGCCTCCAGCGAGTTCTGCGGCGTTGTCGATGGGCGCGCGCGCCGATGGGCCGCGGCGGCGCGGCTGGGTTTGGCCGCGGGGCAGAGCCGTTGCCAGTTGTCGCCCGACAGGGCACGGGTTGCCCAGTCGTTTGCGCGCTGCCCTCTCTTGTCAAGCCGCGCGCGCCAGCGCGTCGTTCGCCCGCGCGGCGCGCGACGCCGTCGGGGCAGCGGCCCCGTTCAGCCGCGCCTGGGCGAAGGACTTAAATCTGTGCCCCGTTGCTTGCCGCCAGGGTTTCCCGCGCGAGCCCGTCGGCCAGCGCACTGCGCGGCGCGCCGCAGCCAGGGCGCGCGGGGCCGCCATGATACGAGGCCGTCGCGGGCAATGTCGGCGGGCGCGCCGCACGTTGCGAGCCCGCAGCCTACGCCGCGCAGCCCCTGGACCATCGTTCCGCATGGGGCGCGCGGCGAGCGGTGTCGGCTGGGGCGCGGCGCCGCTGGGCTGCCACGGCGCGCGGGCGCACGAGTGTGGCCGCTCGCCAGTGCGCAGGTATTTGCTCGCTGTCCCGTAAGTGCCAGCGCGCCGCTAAGCCGCGCCGTCATCGATCGCCATTCCTCGCGCGCTTCTCCCTTATGTAGGTTCCCCGCGCGGCCATCGTCTGCCCGAGACTTCGCCGCGTCGCGCGAGCAGACGCGACGTCGCGGCCTCGGGGGCCGCCGTTCGTGCCACGGAACCAGACAGACGTCGCCGACGTAGCGTGAAACATGCAATTCCCAAAACACCGACACTAAAAAAATAGTATGTTTCCGAGGGCTATGCCAACTCAGTGAAAAAGTATTTTTGTAGTATTTTCATAGATATAGCATTTCCATGCCTGTAGGAGGACGCAAACGTCTCGGACCTATCAGCAAGAGCTGTTAGGTAACAGACATACCAGACCCAGTTGAGGCGCCTGGACACTTTGAGCTAGCGCGCCTGGTGATTTCCTTCCGATTGCTGCGCCGAGCAGCGTAAAGAAAACCATCGCCATCTGCAAAGAATTAGCAGAGTATGTTAGTTGTTCGGCCCCAGCGCTGATATCAGACCGAGTTCAGGCGTCTAGATACTTTAAACTAGCGCGCCTGGGTATTTCCTTCCGATTGCTGTGCCGAACAGCTCTCTAGCTCAGCCGCAGCTCGAGTTAAGTCAAGAAAACCAATGCCATCTCTGAAGAATTAGCAGGATACGAATATGTTTTCGGCTCCAGCGCTGATGGCAGACCGAGTTCAGGCGTCTAGATACTTCGAACTAGCGCGTCTGATGATTTCCTGCGGATTGCTGTGCCGAGTAGCTCTGCAGCTCATCTGCAGCTCGAGTTGAGTCAAGAAAACCATCACCATTTCCAAAACAATAGCAGACTACGAATAGTTTTTGCAGCTCCAGCGCTGATAGCAGACTGATTCCAGGCGTCTAGATACTTTAAACTAGCGCGCCTCATGGTTTATGTCCAATTGCTGTGCCAAGCAGCTCTGTAGCTGATCTGCAGCTCGAGTTAAGTCAAGCCATGCATCACAATCGCAAACACATAGCAGAGTACGAATAGTGTTTCGGCTCGAGCGCTCATAGCAGACCGAGTTCAGGCGTCTAGATACTTCGGACTACCGCGCCCGATGATTCCCTTCCGATTGCTATGTCAAATAGCTCTCTAGCTCATCTGCAGCTCGAGTTGAGTCAAGCAACTCTTCACCATCTCCAAAAATAGTAGAGTACGAATAGTTTCGCGGACCTCGCTCGAGTAGGGGACCGGGTTCAGACATCTGACTACTCCAGTCGAACGCGCCTGACGATTCTAGATCTATTACGTGTGTCTACCAGCCCTGTAGCTATCCTACAGCTCGAGTTAAGTTAAGAAACCGACAGTACCTCTCAATATGACACGAAACAGCCGATCCCGCCCCAGTGCTTTTTGGCAGTAATCTGTACCCGATCGACTTGAGATTAAGACGGCGAGCGGGAGTACTAGCAGATATGAGGATACAAAATACTAGAGCTCTAACGACCTACTGAATTTCGAGCAAAGCAGTTTACAACAAAAAGACAAACCATCCGTCGATATTTCCCAACCATCCTGTGGTGTTGGGTCATCGTTTTGAAGAGACGGTCCCCGCGTTCCTTCTTCCTCCTTCTCCTCGCCCTCCTCCCTCCTGCGTTCGCATGCCTCCCCGCCACCCATTTCGGCACACCCCTCACACGTTTCGTGGCCCCATAGGCAGCTCCACCGAAGGCCCCAGTGGCTGCTCTCGCATGCCTCCCCACCACCCATTTCGGCACACCCCTCACACGTTTCGTGGCCCCGTAGGGAGCTCCACCGAAGGCCCCAGTGGCAGGGTTCGCATGCCTCCCCACCACCCATTTCGGCACACCCCTCACACGTTTTCGTGGCCCCGTAGGGCCCCACCGAAGGCCCCAGTAGCTGCGTTCGCATGCCTCCCCGCCACCATTTCGGCACACCCCTCACACGTTTCGTGGCCCCATAGGGAGCTCCACCGAAGGCCCCAGTGGCTGCGTTCGCATGCCTCCCCACCACCCATTTCGGCACACCCCTCACACGCTTCGTGGCCCCATAGGGAGCTCCACCGAAGGCCCCAGTGGCTGCGTTCGCATGCCTCCCCACCACCCATTTCGGCACACCCCTCACACGTTTCGTGGCCCCATAGGGAGCTCCACCGAAGGCCCCAGTGGCTGCGTTCGCATGCCTCCCCACCACCCATTTCGGCACACCCCTCACACGTTTCGTGGCCCCATAGGGAGCTCCACCGAAGGCCCCAGTGGGCGTTCGCATGCCTCCCACCACCATTTCGCACACCCCTTTTCGTGGCCCCATTCCCCGAACCAGTGGCTGCGTTCCACACCTTTCGGCACATCCACCGACAGGCCCCACGCAGGGTTTCGTGGCCCCATAGGGAGCTCCACCGAAGGCCCCAGTGGCTGCGTTCGCATAACACACCCATTTCGGCACACCCCTCACACGTTTCGTGGCCCCATAGGGAGCTCCACCGAAGGCCCCAGTGGCTGCGTCGCATGCTCCCGCACCCATTTCGGCACACCCCTCACACGTTTCGTGGCCCCACAGGGAGCTCCACCGAAGGCCCCAGTGCTGCCGTCCGCATGCGTCCCGCACACCCATTTCGGCACACCCCTCACACGTTTCGTGGCCCCATAGGGAGCTCCACCGAAGGCCCCAGTGGCAGGGTTCGCATGCCTCCCCACCACCCATTTCGGCACACCCCTCACACGTTTCGTGGCCCCATAGGGAGCTCCACCGAAGGCCCCAGTGGCTGCGTTCGCATGCCTCCCCACCACCCATCTCGGCACACCCCTCACACGCTTCGTGGCCCCATAGGGAGCTCCACCGAAGGCCCCAGTGGCAGCGTCGCATGCCTCCCCACCACCCATTTCGGCACACCCCTCACACGCTTCGTGGCCCCATAGGGAGCTCCACCGAAGGCCCCAGTGGCAGGGTTCGCATGCCTCCATTTCGGCACAACACCCACCATAGGGAGCTCCACCGAAGGCCCCCAGTGGCCGCATTCACCCACTCGCACACCCCTCACCGTTTCGTGGCCCCATAGGGAGCTCCACCGAAGGCCCCAGTGGCTGCGTTCGCATGCCTCCCCACCACACATTTCGCACACCCCTCACACACGTTTCGTGGCCCCATAGGAGCTCCACCGAAGGCCCCAGTGGCAGGGTTCGCATGCCTCCCCACCACCCATCTCGGCACACCCCTCGCACGTTTCGTGGCCCCATAGGGAGCTCCACCGAAGGCCCCAGTGGCAGGGTTCGCATGCCTCCCCACCACCCATGTTGGCACACCCCTCACACGTTTCGTGGCCCCATAGGGAGCTCCACCGAAGGCCCCAGTGGCAGGGTTCGCATGCCTCCCCACCACCCATTTCGGCACTCCCCAACACCCATTCGGCACACCCCTCACACGCTTCGTGGCCCCATAGGGATCTCCACCGAAGGTCGGGGGGAGTTTGATACTGGTATCCTTGCGGTACTCGCAGCTGCATATGGTTGGGTCCTTCGCCAGGTTATTTTTTGCCAACTAGCCCCCCAGCGCGCCGGAATTACTGGGGGCCGGCGGTAAATTGTCAACCAACCAGGTTACCGCCGGAAGCCTCGTAGAGCTCTTTTCTCGCGCGGCGCTGCTCGGAACACGTCAAGGAAGCTTTCTCAAGCGTGCGCCCAAAAAACTAGAAAAACACGTTTTCCGGTTTTCATACAGAGTCGGTTCACTCGAGTGTTTGGATAGTAATACTACAGCTACGGACCGGAGAATCTAACTGTCAAGCGCAGCATAACCCAATACAGGTGCGAAAAAAAACCAGTTCTCAAAACAAATGTTCAAATCTCGCAGAATCTTCGCCCAACCGACCCAGAGTTCCCGCGTTGTCCGCCTGGGCCGGGTGGGCCAACTTGGAGCCGGCGGTAAACCGCCGGGAGCCTCGTAGAGCTCTTTACTTGCGCGGCGCTGATCGGAACACGTGGAAAGAGCGCGAGCTCAAAAGCTAGAAAAAACGCGTTTTTTTTTCCGGCTTTTATCCAGAGTCGGTTGCTTCAAGTGTTTTGATAGTCATACTGCGCCTACGCACCTGGGAATTTCGTCAGAAGACACGGGATAACCCCACTACAGGTGCGCAAAAATACCGGTTCTCAAAACGAATTTCAAAATCTTTTACAATCTTCGAAAAACCAACCCCAGGTTGACACATTGTCCGCCCGGGGCGGGTCGGCCAACTGGGAGCCGATGGTAAGCCGTCAAGTTGGTGACCGCCGGGAGCCTCGTAGAGCTCTTTCCTTGCGCGGCGCTGTTCGGAACGAATGGAAAGAGCTTCCTTACGCGTGAGCTAAATTAGCCTGGCGAAGGACCCAACCATATGCAGCTGCGAGTACCGCGCGGATATGAGACGAAGGAGGGGGCACGCAAACTAGGCCCCTACTCTCACAGGCACCGCGCCACTGCATGGACGAGGCACAGGGCAGCGCGGGCAGGAGGTGGCGGGCGGAGGAGGAGAGCTCACTGGGGCGAGCCAACACATCAGCATCATCATCGCATCATGAGACCTGTTACTGGGCACGCAGGAAGAGGTGACGGAGACGCCGTGTAGATGTCGAAGGCAGGTCAGCAGCGGCAGAAACGAGACGGGGAAGCGCGCGGTCAAGAAGCGATGGGAAGCAGGAGGAGCGAGAGACGAGGGGGGACGTTTTTGCCTCCAGACCGACAGCGAGCCGCGCAGAATGCAGCGCGCAGGCGGCGCCGCGCGAAAGTGCCTGGGAAGTCCTCGCCGGCGCGGTCTGGTCATCCCGAGGGAATCCCATCGACGCGCGGGGGTTGTCCACTGCGACTCTGAGTCAACGGATAGCGCCCCCGCACTGCGTGGCGAGGCGTGCGAAAATGGCGCGATCTGGGTGAAATCCCCCGACAGGCGCCGGTCATCCTCTGGCGAGAAATCCCGACGACGAGCTGGGGTCATCCAAGCGTCAGCGACAACCAGCGCGCGCTGCTGGCTCGTGCGGGGCCGCTCCCCAGGTCAGGCCTCGCGGATGAACTCGCTGAAGCCCAGCTCTCTGGCGAGGGCCGTCGCCTCCCTCCTGCGCCGCTTCGCGCGCGCAGCAAACTGCCCCAGCTGCTTCCGCAAGCCCTCCGGCGGCCCTGCCAGGAAGAACTCGATGAGCGGCGCCCGCATGAGCAGGAGATCCTCGTGGCGCGTGGCGCGCGAGAGCAGCGCGTAGAGCTCCAGCCGCCAGTCGTCGTCCTCCTTCTTGCCGTTCCCGACCTCGTGGCGGCCGCAGTCCAGGATCACGCCTGGGCGGCGTCGGTCGAGGGAGCGGCGCGCAAGACAGCCGACGGCCCAGGGCGAGAGTCCGCGGGACCGAGAAGGTCCGGCTGCGGACCGCTCGCGTTCGAAGGGTTCGGCCGTAGACTGCCCGGCGGCGCCGTTCCCCCGCCCCGCCGCCTTCCCGCATGGTGCGCCCCTGGCACGCCACCGTGGTGGTGACCCTGCCGTGTGAAAACGGGAAGCCCGTCCGGGTGACCTTGGAGGTGCGGAAGGTGAACGGCTCCGACGTGCGGGGCTCGATGAACACCAGCGGGCCCGTGAGGTCCCCCGTGAGGCTGTCGTCGTGGCGGGCGGCATGCGAGGTCTGCCACTGGGGCCTTCGGTGGAGCTCCCTATGGGGCCACGAAACGTGTGAGGGGTGTGCCGAAATGGGGTGGCGGCGGCATGCGAACGCAGCCATTTGGGCCTTCGGTGGAGCTCCCTGTGGGGCCACGCAACGTGTGAGGGGTGTGCCAAAATGGGGTGGCGGCGGCATGCGAACGCAGCCATTTGGGCCTTAGATGGAGCTCCCTATGGGGCCACGAAACGTGTGAGGGGTGTGCCAAAATTGGGTGGCGGCGGCATGCGGACGCAGCCATTTGGGCCTTCGGTGGAGCTCCCCATGGGGCCACGAAACGTGTAAGGGGTGTGCCAAATATGGGGCGGCGGCGGCATGCGGACGCAGCCACTTGGGCCTTAGATGGAGCTCCCTATGGGGCCACGAAGCGTGTGAGGGGTGTGCCAAAATTGGGCGGCGGCGGCATGCAGACGCAGCCATTTGGGCCTTCGGTGGGGCCCCCCATGGGGCCGCGAAACGTGTAAGGGATGTGCCAAAAATGGGGCGGCGGCGGCATGCGGACGCAGCCATTTGGGCCTTAGATGGAGCTCCCTATGGGGCCACGAAACGTGTGAGGGGTGTGCCAAAATTGGGTGGTGGCGGCATGCGGACGCAGCCATTTGGGCCTTAGATGGAGCTCCCTATCGGGCCACGAAACGTGTGAGGGGTGTGCCGAAATTGGGTGGCGGCGGCATGCGGACGCAGCCATTTGGGCCTTCGGTGGAGCTCCCTATGGGGCCACGAAATGTGTGAGGGGTGTGCCAAAATTGGGTGGCGGCGGCATGCGGACGCAGCCATTTGGGCCTTCGGTGGAGCTCCCTATGGGGCCACGAAACGTGTGAGGGGTGTGCCGATGATGATGATGATGATGATGATGATGATGATGATGATGATGATGGTGATGATGATGACCGACAACCACGATGTGGATGATGATGATGATGACGATACTCATGATGATGAGCATGATGAGGATGGTGATGATAATGGGAGGAGGGGGGAGGGGCAGCGGGAGGAGGAACGCGGGGCACCGTCTCTTCAAAACGAGGACCCAACACCACAGGATGGTTGGGAAAATTTCGAAAAACGCGTTTTTTTCGGTTTTCATCCAAAGTCGGTTGCTTCAAGTGTTTTCATAGTAGTACTGCACCTACGGACCTGAGAATTTCATTAGAAAACGCGGCATAACCCACTACAGGTGCGAAAAATACCGGTTCTCAAAACGAATATCAAAATCAATCACAATATTAGAAAAACCGACCCCGGGGTGACACATTCTCCGCCCGGGCCGGGTCGGTCAACTGGGAGCCGGCGGTAAACCGTCAACCACCTTGCCGCCGGAAGCCTCGTAGAGCTCTTTCCTCGCACGGCGCTGCTCGGAACACATGGGGGGAGCTTTCTTACGCGTGAGTTGAAGAACTCGAGAAATTATGTTTTTCAGTTTTCACCCAAAGTCGGTTCCGCCAAGTGTTTTGATAGTAATATTGCATCTACGGACCTGAGAATTTCACAGCCACACGCGGCACAACCCACTACAGGTGCGAGAAATACCGGTTCTCAAAACGAATGTTCAAATTTCTCAGAATGTTCGCCTAACCGACCCAAAGTTCCCACATTGTCCGCCCGGGCCGGGTGGGTCAACTGGCGCCGGCGGTGAACCGTCAACCTGGTCTGCGTGTTCTGCGCTGGCCGATTCGAGCTCCCTAAAGAGCAGGCCACTACACAGAGAACCTAAACAGCGAAGCTGTACAAGGGCAGCGAAGCTGATAGATTAAAGCGGGAATATTATGCAGCGAAGTTGTAGAAGAAATGTGCTATCCACATATATGTGTGCACAAATCAACGACTCCCGACAATAAACTCTGAGATGCAGCAAGTTCCGCCTGGGTGATTGTACAATGGGAAGGGAGCATAAACGCCCGCTTGGCTACACCGAGCTGCCAACGATTAGAGGGGAGGCCAGGGGGGAGGGAGGAAGAAGGCAAATTAGAAGAGATAAAAGTGTCAATCACCCAGCCACAAGATGTGCCTAACTCACATCTGCCACCATCAAAAGAGCCTCTCACCGCGTGTACACTATGTTGATTCGAACGAATAGAAGAAAGTGTATTGAGGTCCCACCGCACATCTGAAGTAGTCTGCCCTTCTCTGACCACATGCGTCTCATGGTCCGCCTCAGTGTTCCCCTCCCGATAAACCCATTTCCAAGTATCACGGCCCGCTTCAGGACTATAGATCTGGAACTGCTTACACACGGCGTACAAATTATTTTGCATATCGGCGATGGTTTTACTATAGATCTCATTCATACATCTGTTTTACCCGTCAGCCAACGTGTTATACACTGACTATCTCCCCTCATCTCTAGAGCCAGCCACCCAGGGTTCATCCTCCAGTTGGTTTCGTCCTGGAAAAGCGTAGCTAACCGTTTAGCAAGACGTTCATTTTCACGTTGCAGTTCGGCCTCTGTTTTAGTCTCCTCCTCCTCCTTCCAATGGGTACCCGAAGTAGCATCTTTTATCAGGCAGAATTCCAATATCTTGGATAGATCAAGCTTCTGCAGCGTGTCCACTAAGAAGGTCTTCCAACCTAGCTCCGTCCAACACATACTCTGATCCCAATGAGGCCCCTGAGAGACTTCGAACACCGTAAACCAAGGCTGGAGACTCTGCGTAACTTTGTGCGAACGCCGACGAGAAAACCCACGACCACGGGCGCCAAAAGCAAGAACCATGGCATCACGATGATCAGTGTACTCCCCTGACGCATGCATCATACACAGCGCGCTCTGCATAGACGGTGTGGCCCAAACCTTCGTGAAATCCACGCGTGCACGTTTACGAGGTGGATCCGAAGCCGGCTGCGAAACAGGCTGGGGCGGGTCTTCACGACGCGGGCGAACGTTACGACGCATATCTGTGATTTGCTGGCGACGGTTGCGCACAGGAGCAGGGGTAGGAGGCACAGGTGAGTCACACAGAACATGAGGCAACTCAGGTTCACGCGATAGAATCCCTTGGCTGAGATCGTCACAAGCAGGCTGAGCAAGATGACCAAAAGCCGTACACACAACATGTTTAGCGAACAACCACTGCCGATACAAAGTAAGCTGCACAAGTGAAGGCCTGGAAGAGTTGAGCATCAACATGCGTGCGTGCCTGATCCGTGAACTCCAATATGCAGCCCACGTCTCATTCACCCTCTTACGACGACGACACATAGCCGAGAGAAACTTCCCTTCCTCCACGTGAATCAACGTCAAATTGTTCGCATCACAAGTGGTGCCCTCGACGCCGTAAAGGAAGCAAGAGCGAACGCGTGCATCATACCGTGCAAGCTTGCGGCCCATTGGAATAACAGCACTAGTGTAGAAATCCGCATCAATCCAAAAGCTCTGGCGTGCTTTCTTCAGTCGGTGAAGTATATCTGCGTGATCTGAGAACTCTACGTCCAACAAGGTGCCCAAAACGATTGTCTGAGTAACCTGCGGAATGGTATATGAGATCGGCTCAGAGAAGTGTGTGCCTTCCTGTAGTCTGACGACCTCACCGCGAGCCGAGCCCGTGGGATTGGAAGACTTCACGACGCCCGGAAGCAAGCTAGAAGGCACCGAAATCTGAAGTGCACGAGGCGGCCCAGAGCAACCACAAGCAAGGTATTCTAAAGAGCTGTCCTTCCACCTGAAGCCGTGTCGGTGAATTGCAGTAGTCAGATCCGTGAGCATGGCCAGCATATCCTCCCGACGTGAAGCCACTAAGATAACACTGTCAGCCCAAAGCCAATGATTGACGAGCAACTCGGACGCTTCAATAGAAAGCTGGATACCATAGCCGCGATCTCGCCACCGTGAAACGACAGGCGCCAGAATGCATAACGATTTAGCCACCCATAAAGCTGGAGCCTCCATGGAGCCTGTACGAATGCAGGTGTCCCACTGAATGCCCTCAACAGTGCACTGCTGGAATGAAAGCTCTGCAACATTGTGCGCGTGCCCCTCAAAGATCGCATGCACCAGAGAAGAGTCCACTTCCAACTCAAGCAGAGATTCAACAGCCGATCGAATTGTGAGATAATCAAAAGCCTGCTTGATATCACAATTGACGATGTGACAATCCTCCTCCTTCCACAAGACAGCGTGACGAGCAAGATGCTTCAAGGGCGCGGTAACCTCATAACACTTATGACCCACAACAAAACCATACAGTTGACAACCCCTCGGCGCAACCGTCTTCATGTGAGCTTCGAGCAAGATGGTGAGACAACAACTGAACCATTTCCCAAAAACCGACAGCATAGCTAGAGCACGAGTCTCATCAAAGCTACGCGCCTTCGGTCCTTTCAACATAAAACTGACAAGGATGCGCCTCCATGAAAGCGGCGAAACAATCTGCCTCCCATTTAATCTCTGAAAGCAGACAAGAACGTGGCGAAGAGCTTCCCACGGTAAGGCCTTGAGTACAGAAGCTGAGATGCCATCAAGACCTGTAGCCCCCCCCCTCCCGCAAACGTGCGCGAGCTCGCAGAAGAAGACCCATGTCGATCGGACAAGCGCGACCAGCATGTTGCGACATTTGCTTGCATTTATCTCGGAGCTCCTCAAGACAAGAATTGGTATCATGTCGATGGGCTTCGCTCGAATACCGAAGTAGACCATGTTGCCTAAGAGCCTCCTCCCACCTACTGACATTCTGTGTCAATTCCCCCTCAACCATCATCTGCGTGGCTTTCGGCTTACGTCGAACCCCCTCCCCCCCCTCAACCTGGTCGCCGCCGGGAACCTCGTAGAGCTCCTTGCGAGCGTAAGAATGCTCAGAATCGAAGCAGAGAACTTCGCAGAAGATTTTCGTGAAATCTTCGATTTTGCATTTTTCATGTCGACGTGAAGTTGGTTGCTCCAAGTGCTTTGATAGTAAATGAGCGCCTGCGGAGCTCATATTAAGACGCAGAGGCCTTCGCAGTCTTTCACGGGTGCGAAAAATCTGGTTTCTCAAAATGAATGGTCAAATATCTTTCAAATCTTAGCAAAACCGACCCAAAGTTACCACATTGTCCGCCCGGGCCTGTTTGGCCAACTGGGAGCCGGCGGTGAACCGTCAACCTTGGTCACCGCCGGGAATTCGTAGAGCTTCCTCGCGCAATGCGGGCGCGGCAATCTCGCATTGCGCGCGCGAGGGCGCGGTCTCATGGAAGAGGGCGTGGAGGAGAGGAAGGAGTGAGAGAAAAGCATCTCTGGAACAAAGAGTAGACATACCAGACCCAGTTAAGGCGCGTGGACACTTTGAGCTAGCGCGCCCGTTGATTTCCTTCCGATTGCTGCGCCGAACAGAATTAGCAGAGCATGAATAGGTGTTTGGCCGCAGCGCTGATAGCAGACCGAGTTCAGGCGTCTAGATGCTTAACTAGCGCGCCTGAGTATTTCCTTCCGATTGTTCTGCTGAACAGCTCTGTAGCTCATCCGCAGCTCGAGCTAAGTCAAGGAAATCAATGCCATCTCTAAAGAAAAAATCAGAGTACGAATAGTTTCCGGCTCCAGAACTAGCGCGCCTGATGATTTCCTTCGGATTGCTGTGCCGAACAGCTCTGTAGCTCATCTGCAGCTGGAGTTACGTCAAAACCCATCGCCATCTCCGAAAAAAATAGCAGAGCACGAATAATGTTTCGGCCCCAGCGCTGATAGCATGCCGAGTTCAAGCGTCTAGATACTTTGAGCTAGCGCGCCGGATGATGTCCTTCCGATTGATGTGCCGAACAGCTCTGTAGCTCATCTGCAGCGCGAGTTGAGTCAAGAAAACCATGACCATTTCCAAACAATTTGCAGAGCACGAATAGTTTTTCATCCCCAGTGCTGATAGCAGACTCATTCCAGGCGTCTAGATACTTTCAACTAGCGCGCCTGATGATTCGCTTCCGATTCTTGTGCCAAACAGCTCTGTAGCCCGTCTGCAGCTCGAGTTAAGCCAAGAAAACCATATGTAGCTCATCTACAGCTCGAGTTAAGTCAAGAAACTTATCACCCTTTGGAAAAAAACAGTAGAGTATGAATAGTTTTGCGGACCTAGCTCGAGTAGCAGACCGAGTTCAGACGTCTGGATACTTCAGTCGAACGCGCCTGACGATTCTAGATCGATTACGTGTGCCTACCAGCTCTGTAGCTATCCTAGAGCTCGAGTTCAGTTAAGAAACCCGACAGCACCTGTCAAGATGACTCGAAACAGCCGATCCCGCCTGAGTGCTTTTTGGCAGTAATATGTGCCCAATCGAGCTGAGATTGGGACGGCGAGCGGGTAATAAGATCGAATATGAGGAGAAAAAGGATAGAGCTCGAACGAATGTTCAAATTTCGAGATTCAATTGGAATTCGTTTTTTTTGTTTGTTTGGTTGCCGCCGGGAACTCGTAGAGCTTCCTCGCGCAATGCGGGCGCGGCAATCTCGCATTGCGCGCGCGAGGGCGCGGTCTCATGAAGGGGGACGCGGAGATGAAGAAGGAGTGAGGGAAAAGCATCTCTGGACAAAATAATAGACATACCAGACCCACTTCAGGCGTCTGGACACTGTAAACTAGCGCGCCTGTCGATTTCCTTCCGATGGCTGTGCCGAAGAGCGTAAAGAAAACCATCGCCATCTCTAAAAAATAGCAGAGTGCGAATAGTTGTTCGGTCCCAGCGCTGATAGCAGACCGAGTTCAGGCGTCTGGATACTTTGAACTAGCGCGTTTGATTATTTCCGTTCGATTGCTGTGCCGAACAGGTCTGTAGCTCATTTGCAGCTCGAGTAAAATCATGAAAACCAATGCCATCTCCAAAGAATTAGCAGAGCACGAATTATTTGTCGGCCCCAGCGCTGATAGCAGACCGAGATCAGGTCTAGATACTTTTAACTAGCGCCCCTGATGATTTCCTTCCGATTGCTGTAGTGAACAGCTCTGTAGCTCATCTGCAGCGCGAGTTAAGTCAAGAGAGCCAATACCATCTCCAAGACATCAGCAGAGTACGAACAGTTTTTTCAGCCCGAGCGCTGATAGCAGACTGATTTCAGGCGTCTAGATACTTTGAACCGCGCCTGATGATTTCCTTCCGGTTGCTGCGCCGAAGTGCTCTGTAGCTCATCTGCAGCTCGAGTTAAGACAAGAAAACCAATTTCATTTTCTTATACAAAAATAGCAGAGTTCGCGCATGATGATTTTCTTCCGCTTGATGTGCCAGAGAGCTCTGTAGCTCATCTGCAGCTCGAGCGCAGTGAAGAAACTCATCATCATCTCAAACAAATAATATAATACGAATATTTCGTGGACCTAGCTCGAGTGGCAGACCGAGTTCAGACCTCGAATCAAGTGCAGAAAACCGACAGCACCTGCCACGATGACAGAAAACAGCTGATCCCGCCCCAATGCTTTTTGGCAGTAATAGGTACTCGATCGACCTGAGATTGAGACGGCGAGCGGGAATAAGATCGAATATCAGGAGAAAAAATATCAGAGTTCTAACGAATTGCTGAATTCCGAGAAATCGAATTTAAACATGTCAAAAAAAAACAAAACTTCCGTCGATATTTGTTTGCCAACTCGCCCCCGAGCGCGCCGGAATTACTGGGCGCCGGCGGGAAACCGTCAACCTTCGTTACCGCCGGGAGACTCGTAGAGCTTCCTTCCCATGGTACCCGATCGAGCTGAAATTAAAAACGGCGGACGGGAATAATATCGAATATCACGGGACAAATACTAGAGCTCTAACGAACTGGGCGCCCGCGGTAAGCCGTCAACTTTGGTTGCCGCCGGGAAACGCTCGTAGAGCTTTCTTGCCATGTACTATCTCCAAAGAGTTAGCAGAGAACAAGTAGTTTTTCAGCCCGAGCGCTAATAGCAGACTGATTTCAGGCGTCTAGATACATGTAACTAGCGCCCTGATGATTCCCTTCCCATGTTGTGCTGAACAGCGCTGTAGCTCATCTGCAGCACGAGTAAAACCAAGAAAACCAATGCGATTTCCGACATATTGGCAGAGTGCGTAATTTTCAACCGAGCAAAAGTCAGCAAAAGGTCCGTCGAGATTTTGCTTGCCAGCTAGCCCTCCAGCGCGCCGGAATTACTCTTGTGCTTCCAGCAACTAGCTAAGGGAAGCTTTACGAGTTACTCTTCTGGCTTCGCAGCTAACGCTCTTAGGGAAGCTCTACGAGTCACTAGCCCTCCAGCGCGCCGACTTGGTAGCGTCCACTTGGTAGCGCCCGCTTGGTAGCGTCCAAAAAACCCGGAGAGCACCTTGGTAGCGCCCAAACCCTGGAGAGCACAGAGGCAACTCTGGAAAGCTTTCCTGACGAGCGCTGGAAAGCTCTCTTGAAGCGCTTCTCAAGCGCTGCCAGGCACGCCTCCACGCGTGCCTGCGCGCGCGCCTGCACGCGTGGACGCGCGCCGGAAGCGCGCCCGGACCCGCTGCCAGGACAAACAAGCCCCTGCGGGGATTCTGGACCGGCGAGGATGGGCTGCTGGCAGGCACCACCACCGTCCGGCTTCTAATCTAAAGCCCTATAGCTCTCAGAGAGCTCTCCGGGAATCTAAAACCCTATAGCTCTCAGAGAGCTCTCTGGGAAAAAACCCGGAGAGCACAGATGCAACTCTGGAAAGCTTTCCAGACAAGCGCTGGGAAGCTCTCTTGAAGCGCTTCTCAGACGCTGCCAGGCACGCTTCCACGCGTGCCTGCACGCGCGCAGGCACGCGTGGACGCGGGCAGGAAGCGCCCCCGGACTCGCTGCCAGGACAAACGGGCCCTTGCGGGGATCGTGGAGCGGCGAAGATGGGCTGCTGGCAGGCACCACCACCGTCCAGCTTCTAATCTAAAGCCCTACAGCTCTCAGAGAGCTTTCCGGGAAAAGAGGCGAAAACTCCGGAAAGCTTTCCTGGGGGGCTCTGGGGGGCCCGTCTGAGGCGCTTTTGGGGCGCTGCCCGGCGCGCTTCCACGCGTGCCTGCACGCTTGGTGGCGCGCGTGGACGCGTGCCCGAAGCGCCCCCGGACCCGCTGCGACCTCAGACAACTTTCAGCGGGGATTCTGGAGCGGCGAAGATGGGCTGCTGGCAGGAACCACCACCGTCCGGCTTCCAATCTAAAACCCTATAGCTCTCAGAGAGCTCTCCGGGAAAAACCAGGATAGCAAAGAGGCACTCACACAAACGCAGCACACGCTAGCGGTTTAGCGTGCGTGGAGACGCCAGAGCACTCGCGTGACGGAGCTCTGGAGACGCTGGAAAGCTCCCCTGCGAAGCTCTGAACACTCCGGAATGCTTTCCTGAAGAGCTCTGGGGGGCTCTTCTGAAGCGCTTCTGAAGCGCTGCCAGCGACGCTTCCACGCGTGCCTGCACGCGTGCAGGCACGCGTCGACGCGCGCCGGAAGCGCTCCCGGACGGACTACCCGGACAGGCGAGCTGCTGCGGGGATCGTGGAGCGGCGGAGGTGGGGTGCCTTCCTCACCGCCCACCTTCGGCTTCTTCTCTGAAGCCCTCAGCTCTCCAAGGAGCTATCCGGGAAAAGTATTCTTGAGCTTCTAGCAACTAGCTAAAGGAAGCTCTACAAGTTACTGTTAATATTCCAGCAACTAGCTAAGGGAAGCCCTTCGAGCCACTAGCCAAGGAAAGCTCTACGAGTTCTTTAGTAGCGCCCAAAACACGGAGAGCAAAGATACCCTCACATCCCCGGAGAGCTCTCTGAGAGCTATAGGGTTTTAGATTAGAAGCCGGACGGTGGTGCCCGCCAGCAGCTCATTTCTGCCGCTCCACGATCCTCGCAGCAATTCGCCGGTCCCGTCAGCCCGTCCGGGGGCGCTTCTGGCATGCGTCTAGGCGTGCCTGCACGCGTGCAGGCACACGTGGAAGCGTGCCTGGCAGCGCTTCAGAAGCGCTTCAGCAAAGCCCCCCCAGAGCTCTAGAGGGAAGCTTTCCAGCGTAACTCGTGCTTCCGTTAGAGCGTTACCGGCGAAGCTAGAAGCGTAATTCCGGGGCGCTGGCGGGCTAGTTGGCGAGAAAAATAAATCGTAGAGCTTCCCTTAGCTAGTTGCTGGAAGCTTAAGGATAATTCGGGCGCGCGGGAGAGCTAGTCGGCAAGAAAAATGTCGACGGACCTTTTGCTGACTTTTGCTCGGTTGAAAATTATGTTCTCGAAATCCAACAATTCGTCAGAGCTCTAGTATTTTTTCCCGTGATATTCGATATTATTCCCGCTTGCCGTCTTAATATCAGCTCAATCGGGTACCTACTACTGCCAAAAAGCGTCCGGGCGGGATCGGCTGTTTCGAGTCATCTTGATATGTGCTGTCGGTTTTCTGTACTTAACTCGAGCTGAAGGGGAGCTGCAGAGCTGGTGCTTATAGAAACCGATTCAGAATCATCAGGCGCGTTCATCTGGAGCATCTAGAGGTCTGAATTCAATTTGCTACTCGAGCTAGGTCCGCGAAGCTATTCGTATTATACAGATGTTCTTGACAGATGCTGTCGGATTTCGGTACTTAACTCGAGCTGTAGGAGAGCTGCAGGGCTGATGCGCCCACGCAATCGATTCAGAATCATCACGCGTTCTCGTCTCAGGCATCTAGAGGTCTGAACTCGGTCCACTAACCGAGCTAGGTGCGCGAAATTATTCGTATTCACGAAATTTGTTGACAGGTGCTCTTGGTTTTCTGTATTTAACTCGAGCTGTTGGAGAGCTACATAGCTTGTACGCCCACGTAATCGATTCAGAATCATCATGCGCGTTCGTCTGAAGCATCCAGAGGTCTGAAATTTGTCCACTACTCGAGCTAGGTCCGCAAAGCTATTCGTGTTGTAGGAATGTTCTTGACAGCTGTTGTCGGTTTTTCTGTACTTAACTCGACCTGTAGGAGAGCTGCAGAGCTGATTCGCACACGTACTCGATTCAGAACCATCAGGCGCGTTCGTCTGAAGCATCTGGAGGTTCGAACTCGGTCTGCTACTCGAGCTGGGTTCGCGAAACTATTCGTATTCTACCGTTTTTTTCGAGATGGTGGTGAGTTCCTTGACTAAAGTCGGGCTGCATCTAAGCTCCAGAGCTCTTTGGCGCAGAAATCGGGGGGGGAATTATCAGACAGGCTAGTCTGAAGTATTCGGTCTGTTCTCAGCACAGAAGCCGAACAACTAGTCATATTATTTTCCTGGTGATGGAAAGGTTTTTTCTGACTGAGCTCGAGCTGCAGATAAGCTCCCGAGCTCTTAGGCGGAGCAATCCGAAGACAATCATGAGGCGCGCTATTTGATAGTGTCTAGACCCCTGAAATCCGTCTTTTATGAGCGCTCGGGCTGAACAACTATTCGTACTTTGCTAATTTCTTGGAGACGGTATTGGTTTTCTTGGTCTAACTCGCGCTGCAGATGAGCTACAGGGCTGTTCTGCACAGCAGTCCAAGGATATCATCAGAGGCGCACGGCTGCAATCAGTCTGCTATTAGCGCTCGGGCTGAACAACTATTCGTACTCTGCTTATTCTTTAGAGATGGTATATGGCAAGGAAGCTCTACGAGTCCCCCGGCGGTAACCAAGGTTGACGGTTTACCGCTGGCGCCCAGTCTCGACAGACTTTTTGGTGACTTTTGTTCGGTTGAAAATTTTGTTCTCAAAATTCATTCGTTAGAGATCGAGTATTTTTCCAGTGATATTTGATCTTCTGCCCGCTCGCCGTCTTAATCTGAGTTCGATCGGGCACCTATTACTGTGAAGAAGCATCCAGGCGGGATTGGCTGTTTCGAGTCATCTCGACAGGTGCTGTCGGTTTTCTGTACTTAACTCGAGCTCTAGGATAGCTACAGAGCTGGTGCGAGAGGTCTGAACTCGGTCTGCTACTCGAGCTAGGTGCGCACAAAGATTCGTATTCATCCAGTCATCTTGACAGGTGCTGTCAGTTTTCTGTACTTAACTCGAGCTGTAGGAGAGCTACAGAGCTGATACGCACACGTAATCGACCCAGAATCATCAGGTGCGTTCGTCTGCAGCATCTAGAGGTCTGAACTCGGTCTGCTACTCGAGCTAGGTCCGCACAATCATTCGTATTCTTCGAGTCATCTTGGCAGGTGATCTTAGGTTTCTGTACTTAGCTCGAGCTCTAGAAGAGCTACAGAGCTGATGCGCACACATAATCGATTCAGAATCATCTGGCGCTGAAGCATCCAGAGCTCTGAACACGGTCTACTACTCGAGCTAGGTTCGCGAAGCTATCGTATTCTTCGAGTCATCTTGATAGGTGCTGTTTTTTTTCTGTACTCAACTCGAGCTGTATGTAGGAGAGCTACTGGGCTGATATGCACACGTAGTCGATCCAGAATCATCAGGTGCGTTCGTCTGAAGCGTCTAGAGGTTTGAACTTGGTCTGTCACTTGTGCTAGGTTCGCGAAAGTATTCGTATTCTACAGATTTTGTTCGAGATAATGGTGAGTTTCTCCACTTCACTCGAGCTTCAGATGAGCTCGAGAGCTCTGTGGCACAACAATCGGAAGGGAGTCATCAGGCGCGCAAGTCCGATGAAGTATCTAGACGCTTGGCTTGGGTCTGTTATGGGCGCAGAAGCCGAACCATTATTTATGCTCTGATATTTTTCTGGTGATGAAATTGCTTTTCTGAATTAAAATCGGGGCGCAGACTGGCGCCGGCGGTGCACCGTCAATCACCGCCGGAAACCTCGTAGAGCTGCTTGCACGCGTAAGAGTGCTCAGATTCGAAGCAGACAGCTTCTTGGACGATTTCTAGAAAGAAAAAAAAAAAAAAAAAAAACGTCAAATTTGCATTTTTCGGTGTCAACGTGATGTCGGTTGCTCCAAATGTTTCGATAGTAAACCTCTATCAAGAAAGCTGAGCTGTTCTCAGAACACAGTTTAGATACTGATGCTCGGAGTAAACATCTGCTTTCTCAAAATGAATGGTCAAATATATTTCAAATCTTAGCAAAACCGACCAAAAGTTACCACTTTGTCCGCCCGGGCCGGGTGGGCCAACTAGCTCCACCCCGCGCCGGAATTCGTCTAGCTCATCGATGCCGAAGAGCCCTACGAGGTATGAGCTTTAGAGCGGCACAGCAATCATAATATAATAATCACGCGCGCTACTTCACAGTATCTAGACAGCTGAACTCAGTCTGCTATCAGCGCCTGAGGTGAATTACTATTCGTCCTCTTCTAGTTTCTTGGAGATGGTATTTGTTTTCTTGGTTTTACTCGTGCTGCAGATGAGCAACAGAGCTGTTCACCGCAGCAATTGGAAGGGAATCATCTGGGGCGCCAGTGAAATGTATCTAGACGCCTGAAATGAGTTTGCTATCAGCGCTCGGGCTGAAGATCTATTCGTTCTCTGCTAATTCTTCGGAGATGATATATGGCAAGGAAGCTCTACGAGTCCCCCGGCGGTAACCAAGGTTGACGGTTTACCGCCGGCGCCCAGTTGCGCGAACGAGCTCGAGTAGCATGCCGAGTTGAGACCTCTAAATGCGACAGGCGGACGCGACTGATGTCTCCAAATCGATTCGTGTGATTATCAGCTCTGTAGCACACCTTACAGGATTTAAGTACAGAAAACCGACTGCATCTCTTAAGATGACTCGAACAATACGAATAGTTTCACAAACCTAGCTCGAGTAGCCGACCGATTTCAGACCTCTGAATGCGACAGGCGGACGCGCTTGATGTCTCCGAATCGATTCCTGTGATGATCACCTTGTAGCCCCCTTATAGCCCAGTTAAGTGCAGAAAACCGACAGCGTCTCTGAAGGCGGACCTAGCTCGGGCAGCAGACCGAGTTCAGAGCTCTGAATTCATCAGACAAGCGCGCCTCATGATTTTAAATCGGTTTCTATAAGCTGTCCTACAGCTCGAGTTTAGTTGAACAAACCGACAATGCCTGTCAAGATGACTCGAAACGGCCGATCCCGCCGGGATGCTTTTTGGTAGTAAAGGGTACCCGACCGAGCTGAGATCAAGATGCCGAGCGGGAATAAGATCGAATATCACGGGAAAAAATATTAGAGCTCTACCAAATGGTTGAATTCCGAGAGCAAAATTTTCAACCGACCAAAAGTCACCCAAATGTCCGTCGAGATTTTCCTTGTCAACTGGGCGCCGGCGGTAAATCGTTAACCTTTCTTACCGCCGGGGGACTCGTAGAGCTCCTGACCATATAATGATCGAAAAAAATAGCAGAGAACCGACAGTTTTTTTCGCCCGAGCTGATAGCAGATTGATCTCAGCGTCTAGTGATATCCCATTGCTGTGCTCGGAGCAAGTAGCAGAGTACGAATTCGTTTTTGGCGTCTGCGTTCCAGACTCAAATTAAGCGTGTAGATGCTTCACGCCTCACGATTCCCTTCTGATTTTTCGGCCGCTCGAGTTCAGTGAAGAAATTCACCATTATTTGGAAAAAAATGATCAGTGGAATACGAATAATTTTGTGAACCTTACTCGGATAGCAGACCGAGTTCAGACCTCTCGATGCAACAGACGAACGCTCCTGATGCTTCTGGATTGGTGTCTGTGCGTACCAGCTCTGTACCTTTCCGACAGCCCGAGTTGCGTGCGAAAACCGACATCACCTCTCAAAATAACTCGAACGATACGAATAGTTTCGCAACCCATTTCAGACTCTGGATGCAATCGACGAACGCGCCTGATCAGTCTGCATCGGTTTCTGTGCGTATCAGCGCTGCAGCTCTAGAGCCCGAGTAAAGTAGAAATCCGACAGTCTCTGTCGGAATGACTGGAGCAGTACGAATAGTTTTGCGGACCTAGTTCGAGTAGCAGACGAAGTTCAGACCTCTGCATGCGACAGGTGGACGCGCCTGATGTCTAAATCGGTTTTTGTGATTACCAGCCCTGTAGCCACTCTACAGCCAGAGTTAAGTGCAGAAAACCGACAGCATCTCTCAAGATGACTCGAACAATGCGAATAATTTCGCGGACCTAGCTCGAGCAGCAGATCGAGTTCAGAACTCGGGATTCAACAGACAAGCGCGCCTGATGATTCTGAATTGGTTTCTGTAAGTATCAGCTCTGTAGCTCTTCTATAGCTCGAGTTATCTTGAGAAAACCGTCACCGCGTGTCAAGATGATCCGAAACGGCCGATCCCGCCGCAGTGCTTTTTGACAGTGAAAGGTACCCGATCGAGCTGAGACCAAGACGGCGAGCGGGAATAATATCGAATATCACGGGAAAAAATACTAGAGCTCAAACGCATTGTTGAATTTCGAGAACAAAATTTTCAACCGACCAAAAGTCAGCAAAAGGTCCGTCGATATTTTTCTTGCCAACTAGCTCTCCAGCGCCCCGGAACTGGGAACCGGCGGTAAACCGTCAACCTGGCTACCGCCGGGAAGCTCTTTTCTTGTGCGGCGATCCTCGGAACGCATGAAGAAAACTTCGGGAGCGAGAAACGAACAGACTTGACAAAAACACGTTTTTCTGTTTCATCCAACGTCGGTTGCTCCAAGTGTTTTGATAGTAGTACTGCACTTACGGACCTGAGAATTTGATTGGCAGACGCGGCATAACCCACCACAGGTGCGATAAATCTGGTCTCCAAATGAAGTGTCAAATATCTGGCAAATCTTAGCAAAACCGACCCAAATGTGCCACATTGTCTCTTTTGGTCGGGTCGGCCAACTGGGCGCCGGCGGTAAACCGTCAACCTTTCTTACCGCCGGGGGACTCGTAGAGCTTCCTGACAATATATAACGTCGAAAACAAATTGCAGAGAACGAAGAGTTTTTCAGCCCAAGCGATTTCAGACTCTCGATGCAACAGCCAAGCTCCCCTGATGCTTCTGAATTTTCTTCTGTACGAGCTCTGTAGCTCTCCTGCAGCCCGAGTTACGTGCGTAAATCGAGAGCACCTCTGAAGATCACTCGAGCAATACGAATAGTTTGGTAAACCTAGCTCGAGTATCAGACCGAGTTCAGACCTCTGAATGCGAGGTGGACGCGATTGATGTCTCCCACTCGATTCCTATGATTACCATCCCTGCAGCCCCCCTACAGCCCCAGTTAAGTTCAGAAACCGACAGTTCTTCCAGGATGACTCGAATACTACAAACAGTTTCGCGGACCTGGTTCGGGCAGCAGACCGAGTTTCGAGCTCTCGATTCGACAGGCGGACGCGCCTGATGTCTCCAAATCGATTCCTGTCACTATCAGCACTGTATCCCCCCCTACCGAGTTAAGTACAGAGCCGAAAGCATCTCTCAAGATGACTCGAACAATACGAATAGTTTCGCGATTCTAGATCGAGCAACAGACCGAGTTCAGATCTCTGGATTCAACAGACGAACGCGACTGATGATTCTGAATGGATTTCTGTGAGTATCAGCTCTGTGGCTGTCATATAGCTCAAGTTGAGTACAGAAAACCAAGAGCGCCTGTCAAGATGACTCGAATGGGAACCGGCGGTAAACCGTCAACCAGGTCACCGCCGGGGTCCTTGTATTGCTCTTTTCTCGCACGACGCTCCTCGTTACACATGAAGGTCTGGAGCAAGACCAAAAAAATTGGAAAGAACATGTTTTCATGTTTTTATCCAAAGACGCTTGCTCCAAGTGCTTTGATAGTAATACTGCGCCTACGGATCTGAGAATTTGATTGGCAGACGCGGGATAACCCACTACAGGTGCGAAAATTCTGTTTTATTAGAATGAATTGTCACAAATCTTGGCAAAACTGACCCAAATGTGCCACATTGTTTCTTTTGGTCGGGTTGGTCAACTAGCTCCACCCTGCGCCGGAATTCCTCTAGCTCATCGATACCGAAGAGCTCTACGAGGTATAATACGAATAGGTTTCCAGACCTAGCTCGGCTAGCAGACCGAGTTCAGACCTCTGGATGCAACAGACGAACGCGCCTGATCATTCTGAATCGATAAGGTGTGCTTACCAGCTCTGTAGCTGTCCTGCATCTCGAGATAAGTCCAATATACAGTGAGCGCGTATCAAGATGACTCGAAACGGCCGATCCCGCCGGTGTGCTTTTTGGGAGTAAAAGGTACCCGATCGAGCTGAGATCAAGATGGCGAGCGGGAATAAGATCGAATATCACGGGAAAAAATACTAGAGCCCAAACGAATTGAGGAATTTCGAGAACAAAAACTTTCAACCGACCAAAAGTCACCCAAAAGTCCGTCGAGATTTTTCTTGCCAACTAGCTCTCCAGCGCCCCGGAATTACTGGCGCCGGCGGTGAACCGTCAACCTAGTCACCGCCGGGAACCTCGTAGAGCTCCGCACACTGGTAAGAGTGCTGAGAATCGAAGTGGAGTAAAACATATAGATTTTTTGAAAATCTGTATTTTTGATTTTTTCGATGTTCACATTCGCTCAGTTCCCGGAAGTCAACTCATAAGAAGATACATCGGGAGAGCTGAGCTGCTGTCAGCGACGCGCAAAAATCTGCTTTCTCAAAATAAATGGTTAAATATCTTTCAAATGTTTGCAAAACCGACCAAAAGTAACCAATTTGTCCGCCCCGGCCGGGTGGGCCAACTAGCTCCACCCCGCGCCGGAATTCTTCTAGCTCATCGATGACGAAGAGCTCTACGAGGTATAAAACCGTCAACGCGTGTCGAGATGACTGAAATCCGCCGACGGTTCCCTCAAGTCTTTTGATAGTAATATTGCAGCTACGGACCTGAGAATTTAACTGGCAGACGCGGCATAACCAATTACACGTGAGAAAAATACCGGTTCTCAAAAGGAACTTCAAAATTTCGCATAAAGTGAAAAAAAAGCCGACCCCAGGTTACCACATCCTCTCTTTTGGTCGGGCCGGCCAACTAGCTCCACCCTGCGCCCGAATTCCTCTTAGCTCTTTGCTGAAGAGCTCTACGAGGTTTACTCTTAAGTTTCCAGCAATAACTTGCTAAGGGAAGCTCCACGAGTTACTAGCTCCACCCCGCGCCGGAATTCCTCTAGCTCATCGATGCCGAAGAGCTCTACGAGGTACTGGCACCGGCGGTGAACCGTCAACCTGGTCACCGCCGGGAACCTCGTAGAGCTCCTTCCACGCGTGAGAGTGCTCAGAGTCGAATGGGAGAGCTTCTGGAGGCATTTCTTAAAGAATTGAACATCAATTTTTTTCATGTAGAAATACAGTTGGTTGCGCCAAGTATTTTGACAGTAAAAATGCGCCTACAGAGCTCATATTAAGACGCAGAGGCTCTCACAGTCGTCTACAGGTGCGAAAAATCTGGTTTCTCAAAATGAATTGTCGGTCTGCTAGCCGAGCTAGGTCCGCAAACCTATTCGTATTATTCGAGTCATCTTCACAGGCGCTCTCGGTTTTCTGTACTTAACTCGAGCTATACGACAGCTATAGAGCTGATACTTAGAGAAACCGATTCGGAATCATCAGTCGCGTTCGTTTGTTGAATACATAGCTCTGAACTCGGTCTGCTGCCCGATCTAGAATCGCGAAACTATTCGTATTCTTCGAGTCATCTTGAGAGGTGCTGTCGGTTTTCTGTACTTAACTCGGGCTGTAGGGGGGCTACCTGGTAGTCGCAGGAATCGTTTTGGAGACATCAGGTGCGTCCGCCTGTCGAATCCAGAGCTCGAAACTCGGTCTGCTGCCCGAACTAGGTCCGCGAAACTATTCGCATTGTTCGAGTCATCCTGAGAGCTGTCGGTTTTCTGCACAAAACTCGGGCTGTAGGGGGGCTGCAGGGCTGGTAATCACAGGAATCGATTCGGAGTGGGTTATGCTGCGTCTGCCAGTTCAATTCTCAGGTCCGTAGCCGCAATATTACTATCAAAATACTTGCAGGAATCGACTGTGTTTCGAGCATCTTGACACGCATTGACGGTTTCCTGGACTTCACTCGAGATTTAGAAAAGCTACAGAGTTGGTACTTATAGAAACCGATTCAGAATCATCAGGCGCGTTCGTCTATGCCATCCAGAGGTCTGAACTCGGTCTGCTTCTCGAGCTAGGTCGGCAAAACTATTGTATTCTTCGAATCATTTTGACAAGTGCTGTCGGCTTTCTGTACTTAACTCGAGATTTAGAGGAGCTACAGAGCTGGTACGTACATACACTGATTCAGTATGACCAGACGCGTTTGTCGGTTGCATCGAGAGGTCCGAACTCGGTCTGCTACTCGAGCTAGGCGACACTATTCGTATCTCTGAAGTTCTCTTTATAGGCGCTGTTGGTAGTTTGTACTTAACTCGAGCTGTAGGTGAGCTAGCCAGCTGATGCGTACAGAAACCGATTCAGAATCATCAGGGGCGTTCGGCTGAAGCATCTAGAGCTCTCACCAGATCTGCTACTCGAGCTAGGTCCGCAAAACTATTCGTATGCGACCGAATTTTTCGAATTGATGGTGCAATGTTTAACTTAACTCGAGCCGCAGATGAGCTTGAGAGCTCTCCCGCACAGAAATCAATAGACAAATATTTCTCACGTGTGTCTCCCAGTCCAATTCTCTGGCCCGCAGATGCGATGTTTTCTATCACGGAAACCGACGTCGGATGAAAACGGGACAAACGTATTTTTCAAGTTTTTTCTTCACGCTTGAGAAAGCCTTTCCCGTGTGTTCCGAGCAGCGCCGCGCGAGAAAAGAGCTCTACGAGGCTCCCGGCGGTAGCCTGGTTGAAGGCTCAAGGCTCAAGGCTCAGCGAACGTTCATTTTCTCCTGCCTGGGGAACCTCCGCGAAGGTGAACGTTGAGCTAGCGCGTTGTTTTGCTCTGCTTACGCAACTGCCCATCTCCCTTTACATCCTGCTTGCCATTGTTGGTCTCTCATATCCATTTCTCGTTGCGGTTTGGTGGCGGCAATTTGTATACGCTGACTTGTTCCTCACTGCCTAGAGTGGTGCTCGTAAGTCTCTCTTCTTTCAGATCTGCCTTGAGTGGATTGCATATTGTTCAATTTGCAGCATTTCATTGTTGTGATCTCTCAGGTGTCCTCACACATCTTCCCTCAGTTTTCTGCCATATACCTATCATTTGTGGTCTTGTTTGTGCCAGATGCCTCATGTGCGGAGTCTCGCGTCCAGGGGTTTGCGTCGGGCTCGGGCTTGCCAACTTGGATGGGTTCGACCGAATTGTCCTCTTCCGTTGGTGCTCGAAGGCCTAGTCGCCCGTGACACGGTCTTGCATGCAGAGTTGGATGCTCAGGCTAATAAGTTGTTGACAGCATTACTCCGTCCCTCTGATAGCTGCCCGAAAGTTGATTCCGTTGCACTTCGCGGTTTTTCTTCTGCTATTGATGCTGGGGTCCAGGTTGACGAGGTCGAATATCCTTCTCAAAGCATTCGATTATTTTCAATTGATGCTGGTGTCCAGGTTGACGAAGTGCACTGTCCCTTTCTGTTGACTGTACATGCTAATATGTAGCCCCTTGGTCCAAGTAAAAACCATCAACATGGTAGCGGAGCGGCGTGGGTTCGTTCCCGCCGCCGCTTCCCTTCCAGCCACCCGCGGCGCGCGCGCGCGCGCCAGCAATAGGGCAGCGGCGAGGGCCGCGCCCTGGCGGCTGGCAGCGGCGGGGGCCGCGCCAGCCGGCCCTTCTTAGCCCAGCACGCCGCCGAAGAAGAAGAAGACGAAGCGAGGCTCAAGGTCGAACAAGGCAGACATCCTGAGGAGCAGGAAGTTCGACGAGAAGCTCGATCTGAAGTATGGAGGAGATCGAGCGACGCTTCCAGGCGCTCGAGGGAGCGTTGCAGGCTGCCGAACAACGGGTGCAGGCTGCAGAGGAGCGCGCCCTGGCGGCGGAGTCAGCAGCAGCGAGCGCAGGCGCCGCCGCGAGCGCAGGCGCCGCCGCGAGCAGGCCCGTGGCAGCGGCGAGGGCCGCGCCACAGGATCTGGTGGACACTCGGCTTCTAGCGAAGCCGAAGGCGTTCGGAGGCAGCGAGGACGAGTGGCCAGGGTGGAGCTTCAAGATGCTCGCGTACCTCGGGGCCCTCGACGAGCAGATGGCCAACGAACTGACAGCAGCCATGACGTTCCCGCTGGAAGAGGTGAGGAACGCGAGGCTCCTGGAGGAGGGAGCGAGTCAGCGCAGTCGCCAGCTGTACTTCATCCTCGTCCTGCTGCTGGAAGGAGCCGCACTGCAGCTCATCAAGCCGGTCGGCGTCGGAGAAGGGTATCGGGCGTGGAGGACACTGCAAGACATGTACGAGCCCGACAGACCCGGTCGCCATGCAGGACTGCTGCAGGAGCTGATCGCGTTCCAGTTCCCAGAGGACAACATCGTGGGGATGCTGGCGGACTTCGACTTCAAGGTCACGAAGTACGAGAGCCAGAGCCACGAGAGGATTGGGGACAGGATCAAGATGGCGATCCTCCAGCGGGGGATTCAGGACGAAGCTCTTCGAGCGCACCTGGTCCACAACGCGTCGAGGCTAGTCACGTGGGAGCTCATGCGCAACGAGGTGCACATGGTGATCTCGACGAGGAGCGCCATCTCAGCAGTGCCGCCACCAGTTCCGATGGACACGAGCGCGGTGGAGAAGGCGAGGCGCGAGCGCGACAAGGGCAAAGGAAAGAAGGGCAAGGAAGGCAAAGGCAGGAAGGGCAAGGGCGGCGACAACTCCACGGACCAGAGGAGCCAGGCGGCCAAGGACAGGGCCGAGAAACGGTGCTTCCACTGCCACAAGACCGGTCACGTCAAGAGCGAGTGCAGGAAGTTCCTCGCAGAGCAGAAGAAGAAGAAGGGCACCAACGCGGTCGAGCAGGAGTCGAAGCCGTCGGGAGCTCCACCAGCGGCGAGCGCCGCGGGGAGCGCGGCACCGGTGATGGCGATCGCGACCGAAAGCGGGGCAGAGCCACTGTGGTGCCTCGCGATCGAGCTGGAAGAAGGGCAAGAGTCGTTATCGAGTGGAGCAGCAGCGACGCCCTCAGCACCAGCGACGACAGCGATCCACCTTCGTTCGAGCGGGCCGTCAAACGAGCACGCGCAGCAGAGGCAGCCATTCTTGGTCGGTGCCAGCCCAACCGAGCAGCTGAGCCAGCCAGAGGCGTCAAACGAGCACGAGCAGCCGAGGCAGCCATTCTTGGTCGGGGCCAGCCCGATCGAGCAGCTGAGCCGGCCAGGGGCAGCAGACGAGCACGAGACGTTCGAGAACAAGGAGATCATCGGTATCAATGAGCACTGGGTCATGGTGGATTCGGGTGCTGCGCGATCGGTGTGCCCGCCGAGTCACGGGGCCCACGAGACACTCAGAGACCTGAGCGAGCGCATCAGGCTGGTCGGAGCGAGCGGCGACGACATCCCGTGCCACGGCGAGCGCTTCGTCACGTACGCGAAGGACGGGCACAAGATCGGGGTGGACTACAAGGTCGCCGACGTCAAGAGGCCGGTGCTGGGCGTGTCGCAGGCGGTCGACAAGGGCACGTCGTGGGTGTTCACGCCGAGCGGGAGCTACATGATCCCGAAGCCGATCGAGTTCTCGGACCCAGACGCCGTGCCGCTGGTCAGGCGCAACGACTTGTTCTACCTCAAGATGGACAGGTACGGCGAAGGCGTCAAGAACTCGCTCGTCATGCCGGTGCGGGGCGAGGAGCCAGGAGGCGAGCCCGGCGGCGCATCAGCCGCGTCCAGGGCAGCGGCGAGGGCCGCGCTCCAGGGCGGCGGCGGCGGAGGGGCTGCCGCGACCCGCGCTCAGGCCGAGGCGAGCGAGCCGGCAGCGCAGGCAGTGCTCGAGGAGTCCGTGCCAGTTCGAGTCAAGAAGGATCCGGTGAAGCCAAGCCTGGCCGAGCAGAGGACGCACGAGCTGGTGCACATTCCGGCGAGGTCCTGGTGCTGGGTGTGCGTCAGATCCAAGTTCACGGACGACCCGCACTACAAGGCCGGGCACGAGCGCACGGGCGACGAGGTCCAGATCGACTACTACTTCCTGGGCCAGCTGAGCATCCTCAACATGGTGCACATGAACTCCCAAGCTATTCATGGCATCATGGGGCCGAAGGGTACCGACGCCTACATGGTCAAGACAGCGGTCGCCACCATTGAGAACTGGGGGCTGGATCGCATCGTGCTGAAGCACGACCAGGAGGCGTCGATCACGGCCCTGGCGAGGGAGATCAAGGCTCAGCGGAAGGCGCCCACGATGATCGAGTCAGCTCAGCGGGCTAACCATCAAGGAGTCGGTGGAGTGGAGCGCGCCAACGAGGAGCTCGGCAAGCAGATCAGGGCGCTGCTGTTCTCGGTGGGCGACAACTACAAGCGGGAGCTTCCAGCCGAGCATGGGCTTCTACCTTGGCTCATTCGGCACGCTGGCTGGCAGCTCAACCGCTTCACGGTGCACGGCAACGGCAAGACGACCTACGAGGTGCTCAAGGGGAGGCCGTATCGGGGCGAGCTCGTCAACTTCGCGGAGTGCGTTTGGGCGAGGGACCCCACGCCGACCTCCAAGCTGCAGCCTCGGTGGCACGCGGCGGTGTGGCTGGGCAAGACAGAGGTTTCGGACGAGCACCTGGTGGCGGGTCCAACGCGCACGACGAGGGTGCGCACGGTGAGACGGCGACCGGAGGGCGAGCGGTTCGTGCTGGAGGAGCTGGACAAGTTCGCTGGGGTGCCGTGGGACATGCACCGGGCTCCACAGATCGGCATCGTGCCGACGGGAGCGCCCCAGGTGGAGCCGAACCAGCAGCGGCTGATGCCGCCACCTCCACCACCGCCGGTGGCCTTACCGGCTGCGGGCCCGGAGGCGCTGGTGCCACCAGCGATGGTCGGGCCGGCGCCGCCCGCGGGGCCAGGAGGCGCAGGGCTGAGGTCGACGTACATCACGAGGGCGTTGATCGACAAGTACGGCTGGACCCCCATGTGCCCGAGGTGCGTCACAGGCATGGGATCGCACAGCGAGGAGTGCCGGAAGAGGATCGAGAACGAGCTGCGCAAGGAAGAGATGGCCAGGGCAGCGGCGGAGGCCGCGCCCTCGTCGGCAGCGGCGGGGGCTGCGCCGACGCCGGCGGCGGCGGGAGCCGCGCCGGGGCCAGCGGCTGGGGCTGGAGACGGCAGACCAGGATCGTCCGGGGATGCCAGCATGGCGCCTCGCGACGACCAGGGCGAGGCGTCGGCGAAGAGGCCGCGCCAGACAGCGGCGATCACAGTCGGGTCGCTCGCAGTCGGGGCCTTCGTGGAGATCAATCCCTGCACGTACGAGGGCCTGGACCAGCAGTCCCACGAGGAGCTCGAGACGGTCACGGAGATCGAGAGCTGCGAGCCGCTGGAGATCGGGATGTTCGAGGTCAGCCCCGTCGAGCCGGCGGCGATCACGGTCCTGCCAGACACGGAGAAGCACGTGTACGACGCGAGGAGCGGGAAGGAGCTCCCCAGGGACCTGGCCAGGCGCGGGCGCGAGGCCGAGATCGAGGAGATGCGACGACACGGCGTCTTCGAGGAGGTCCGCGTGGCCGAGAGCCGGGGCAAGGTGGTGCGTTTCAAGTGGGTCGAGGACCTGCGCACCAAGGACGGCAACCCCTTCGTCCGGTCCCGAGGCGTCGCCATGGAGATCAACACGTACGGCCGAGAGGACTGCAACGCGGGCACGCCGCCGATCGCCATCGTCAGGGCGATCGTCTCCTTGGCGGCGACGAAGAAGGGTCGGAGGCATCTCTCGGTGCATGACGTCCACGTGGCGTTCTTCCACGCCGACCTCGACGAGTGGATCGTCGTCATCCCGCCTCCAGGACTTAGGAGAGACGGGTACGTGTGGCAGCTCCGGAAGGCCATGTACGGCACGCGCAAGGCGGCCCAGGCCTGGCAGGAGTACGTGGCCGGGGTGTTCAAGAAGAACAACTGGACGCGCATCGCGGTGGCGGCGGGCGTGTACCACGAGCCTCTCTTGGACATGACCTCGGCGATCCACGGTGACGACATCTTGACCGAGGGCGAGGAGGAGCCCCTGGATGTCCTGGACCAGCAGCTGATGGCGAGCATGGACGTCAAGTGCATCGGTCGTGTCGGGCCGGATGGCGTTCGCGAGCTCCCATACCTCAAGCGCAAGATCAGGTGGACGGGCAAGGGGTTCGTCTGGATCGGCGACACGAAGCACGTGACGAGGTGCGTGGAGCTGCTGGGCCTCACGGAGTGCAAGCCGGCGGACACGCCTGGGAGCAAGGCCACGGGCAAGAGCGTCCGGGAGGCGCTGGATCCGCTTCCGCACGACGAGGCGAAGCTCTACCAGCAGGTCGCGGGGCTCGTCAACTACGTGGCGGTAGACAGGCCGGACATCCAGTTCGCGGTGAAGGTGATCCTCACGGACATGGGGAAGCCCACAGTCATCAGCATGCTTAGGCTGAGGCGGTGCGTGCGGTATCTCCACGGTCGGCGCGAGCTCGGGTGGTTCTACGAGAAGCAGGAGATGCCCAAGGAGGGTTCTCTACGAGACGGACTCGGACTGGGCAGAGGATGAGATCACGAGGAAATCGACCAGCTCCGTGTACGGCTTCTTTGGCAGCCACCTCCTGGAGACCCAGGTGGCGTCGCAGCCCGTCGTCGCGCTCAGCAGCGGAGAGGCCGAGTTCTACGCCATCGGCCGAGGCGCGGCGAGTGCGATCATGATGCGGCAGTTCTACCAGCAGTGTGGCATCGAGGTCGCGTCGAAGGTTCACAGCGACTCGAATGCAGGCAGGGCGATCGCGACGCGGATCGGCAGTGGCAAAGTACGGCATCTACAGATACGAGACCTGTGGGTGCAGGAACGAGTCAGGCTCGGCGAGCTACAGCTCGGGCGAGTCGACACGGAGAGCAACAGGAGCGACTTGGGGACCAAGCATCTGGACGGCAAGCGGGTGCTCAAGTTGCTGGAGATGTCCAACCTGCGGCTTCTGACCAAGGGGCTCGCCGCGGGCGTGGGCGTCACTTTCACGGAGGCGGCCGAGTACGGAGACAAGCAGTGCTCCACGGCCGCTGACGACGAGGTCGAGTCGAACATCGGCTCGATCGTTCTCGCCATGATCGTGTTCATCATCGTGCTGGTGCTCGCGGTCAAGGGCGCAGTTGTGTGCACGAGAGGAGCGGTGCAGCTCTTCTCATCTGGGGCGGCGAGTGCTGCCCCACCAGCGGGAGCGGCGAGGGCTGCCCCGCAGGCCGACGGCACGGCGGGGCCCGAGGCGGCGTCGAAGGACGCGCCTGAGGGGCATGTCGTTTCTCGGGCAGCGGCGATAGCTGCGCCTGAGCGGGTCGCCGAAGGGCGAGACCTCGGTTCGGAGTACTTCGGGAAGATGCTGGCTGAGGCCACCGTGGCAGAGCTCAAGGAGGAGCTCAGGTGGCGGAAGCTGCCAGTGAGCGGCTTGAAGGCGGACCTCATCGTCCGTCTGTCGAGGGACGGCGGCCAGCACATGGCCAGCAGTGAGGGGCTGGCTGCAGCGGCGTGGGCCGCGCGGCTGGTTCCAGGCAGGGTGCCTATCCGAGCGTTTCGCTCGGATGCGAGTCTAGGCTCGCACCTAGGCGCGCTTCTCAGCAGCACGGGGTAGGTCCGAGCCGAATGCAAGACCCTTTGAGGGCCACCCAAGACGGGTGAGGGCGCGGCCAGAGGCCGCTCCTTTGAGCCGAGGGCGCGCGTCGGGCGCGGGCGCGCGGGAGCCACGGCGGGGACGCCCGCTTTGGCTTGAGCTTGAGCCTTCAGATGGAGGCTCGAGCCGCAGTACAGAGAAGATGCAAGGCGATGCGCTCGCCTGCATCTTGGAGGCGTGTTGACTGTACATGCTAATCTGTAGCCCCTTGGTCCAAGTAAAAACCATCAACACTTTCAGAGCATTCGAGTGTCCTCAATTGATGCTGAGGTCCAAGTGCATTCTCAAAGCATTCGAGTGTCTACAATGGGTGCCGGCGTGCAAACTCAGTTCACTTGCGAGGACGCCTGTGTGAAAACTCAGTTCACTTCAATGGATGCTGGCGTGCATACTCAGTTCACTTTGAAGGACGCCTGTGTGCAAGCTCAGCTCACTTTCCAGGACGCCGTCAAAACATGGATTGACAGGAGCACTGCCCAGAAGGGGTTCACTGGCCAGATTGCGCTGCAGTATTTAATCCAGGGGCCTGAATTCTTCGTAGACCTCATGACAGAGCCAATGACCATCCCAAAACATCATGTATCATTTTGGTTCCATACTTTGTTCAACCTCACGGATCATGTTCAGTCGTTTCTGGGAGAACTTTTGGATTGTCTCAAATCTCACCGTTTCGTGACGGGGAAAATGAGCCGTGCCGAGGAGGCCAGGTTTAAAGCTCCAGGGTACATTGTCGATTGTTTCAGATTTGTTCCAGACGGACTCTTCGAGAGTGCCAGTCGCGCAGACCCGCGGAGACTCGAAGCAGACACCCGGAGACTACAGCAAATGTGGGAGCCCCAAGAGCTCAGAATTACGTCGCCACGTGGACGAATCGCCTCTCCGTCGGGGTCGTCGTCTGTCCGTGTCGCTTCGGATGTGATAGCCAAGACTGGACATCAAAAGTTGGTTCCCGAATATTCCCAAACCATTCGAGTTTCCCCCGATAACGGTGGGAGCTCTAGAGGTAGCCGCAAAGGCAGAGGCAAAGGCAAACGATAGGGCAGCTTTGAACATGATTGTCTGCATACATTACCTCTCTGTGTATTGTACGCTGTATTGTATTGGATTGATGATTGTGATTGCCTCGCGTGGTATTTTGATTGTTGTTTGTGATTGCCTCGTGTGGTCCTTCTGTGCATTGTTTGAGCTTTAATAATTCAGTGTGTGCATGTTCAGTTCTTGGCCAGGTATCCTGGCTCTCTTGTCGTAGTTTTAGTTTTGCCTTTTCAGTGTTCTCACTGTTGTAGGGTTGTACGAGCCTTCAGCGGCGGAGCGCATCTGCGATGTTCTCCTACAGGTTGTGCGAACGTCTTTGGTCATGCATGCTTCTGTTTCTCTATGAGGGCGGACTGCTTGCTTGACAATTTTGAGGCTTCGCTTCGCCTGAGACTTCGTTGGACCTGGCCTCAGTGGCCAAGATGGTCCCAGCAAAGACGCAAAAAAAAGCCTGGTTGACGGTTTACCGCCGGCTCCCAGTTTGACCATTCATTTTGAGAAACCAGATTTTTCTCACGTGTAGTGGGTTATGCCGCGTCTGCCAGTTCAATTCTCAGGTCCGTAGCTGCAATACTACTATCAAAACACTTGAGGGAACCGACTGTGTTCCGAGTCATCTTGACACGCGTTCACTGTTTTCTGTATTTAACTCGAGATGTAGAAAAGCTAGAGAGCCGCTACTTACAGAAACCGATCCAGAATCATCAGGCGCGTTCGTCTGTTGCATTCAGAGGTCTGAACTCGGTCTGCTACTCGAGCTAGGTCCTCAAAACTATTTGTAGTCAGTATCACCAGACGCGTTCGTCTATTGCATCGAGAGGTTTGAACTCGGTCTGCTACTCGAGCTAGGTCCGCGACACTATTCGTATTTCTGAAGTTCTCTTTACACGCGCTGTCGGTTTTCTGTACTTCACTCGAGCTGTAGTTGAGCTAGCTAGTTGGTTACCACAGAACTCGATTCAGAATCATCAGGGGCGTTCGGCTGAAGCATCTAGAGCTCTGACCAGAGTCTGCTACTCGTCCGCAAAACTATCCGTATGCAACCGTTTTTTTTCGAACTGATGGTGAAATATTTCACTTAACTCGAGCTGTAGATGAGCTTGAGAGCTCTCTCGCACAGAAACCAGCGGGAAACATACCTTTCTCACGTGTGTCTGCCAGTCCACTTCTCAGGTCCGTAGATGCAATGTTACTATCAAGGGGGCCGACGTTGGATGACAACGGAAAAAAACGTATTTTTCGAGCTCTCTTCTTCACGCTTGAGAAAGCTTTTTCTGTGTGTTCTGAGCAGCGCCGCGCGAGAGAAGAGCTCTACGAGGCTCCCGGCGGTTACCTGGTTGACGGTTTACCGCCGGATCCCAGTTACTATCAAAAGACTTGCACGAACGTATCTTGGGTTAAAACGAAAAGCGTAATTTTTCGAGTTTCTCGGCTCGTCCTTGGCGGTAAACCGTCAACCTTTCTTACCGCCGGGGGACTCGTGGAGCTTCCTGACCATATATTATGTCCAAAGAATTAGCAGCGAACGAATAGTAACTCGTAGAGCTTCCCTTAGCTAGTTGCTGGAAGCTTAAGAGTAATTCCGGGGCGCTGGAGAGCTAGTTGGCAAGAAAAATCTCGACGGACCTTTTGGTGACTTTTGGTCGGTTGAAAATTTTGTTCTCGAAATTCAACCATTCGTTAGAGCTCTAGTATTTTTCCCACCATATTCGATATTATTCCCGCTCGCCATCTTGATCTCAGCTCGATCGGGTACCTTATACTGCCAAAAAGCGTTGCGGCGGGATCGGCAGTTTCGAGTCATCTTGACACGCGTTAACGGTTTTTTGTACTTAACTCGAGCTGTAGAGCAGCTACAGGGCTGATACTTACAGAAACCGATTCAGAATCATCAGGCGCGTTCGTCAGTTGCATCTAGAGGTCTGAACTGGGGCTGCTACTCGAGCTAGGTTCGCGAAACATTTGATTATTCGAGTCATCTTGACAGGTGCTGATGGTTTTCTGTACATAACTCGGGCTGTAGGAGAGCTACAGACCTGGTATTTACGGAAACCGATTCGTAATCATCGGGCGCGTCTGTCTCTAGCATCTAGGGGTCTGAACTCGGTCTACTACTCGAGCTAGGTCGCGAAACTATTCGTATTCTACGAATTTTGTTGGCGGATACTGTCGGTTTTTGGTGTTTAATTCGAGCTGTAGAGGAGCTACAGAGCTGATGCGCATACGTAACCGATTCCGAATCATCGGGCGCGTTCGTCAGTTACATCTAGAGGTCTGAACTCGGTCTTACTCGAGCTAGGTCCGCGAAGCTTTTCGTATTCCTGGAGTCACCTTGACAGGTGCTGTTGGCTTCCAGTACTTAGCTCGGACTGAAACGCTTCAGAGCTGGTACTCACAGAAACCGATTCAGAATCATCAGGCGCGCTTGTCTGTTGCATCGAGAGGTCTGAACTAGGTCTGCTACTCGAGCCAGGTCCGCGAAACCATTTGTATTCTTCGAGTTCTCTAAACAGGCGCTGTCGGTGTTCTGTACTTAGCTCGAGCTTTAGCATAGCTACAGAGCTTGTGCGCACACACAATCGATTCAGAATCACAGGCGCGTTCGTCTGGAGCATCCAGAGCTCTGAACTCAGTCTGCGACTCGAACTAGGTCGCAAAACTATTCGCATTGGACCGATTTATCTTCGAAATGACGGTGCATTTCTTCACCTAACTTGAGAGCTCTTTGGCACATAAATGAGATGGAAATCATGAGGCACCGCTTGGCTGGATCTGTTCAGCACAACAATGGGAAGGGAATTATCAGCGGCAACCCCTTGATGCCCCCATTGCGCCAACATCCTGGGTCGTCCCAATCCTTGTCCTCCTGATCCCTTCCCTGAGTGTCGTTCCCTAATGTCGGCTTGTCTCCTTAGTAACGACGCTGTGGCCTGCGGAAGTAGCAGGCATTGACTGTGTAGGGAACGAACCTGGCAAACTAAGGCGGGCATGCTAGGGAAGCGGCCAGTGGCTGGTGTGTCGTCAGCCTCGAAGCTGATGGATGCAATTGCCCACTGCCAAGCAAAGAAAATAACACGCAGCATGTTGCGATTGGCCCAGAGGCGGATCTTGCGGGAGAGGCGTAAGTATATACTTTTTTCGTCCTGAAGGCTCAGAGTGTCGATGCTGATCCAGGATTGCCTTGGTTGTCTCCCTGTAGCTGTCTCTCGTATAGGAAATGCCGTGCTCATACACTGTCGTACGTGGACTTCACACGCCTTAGTATGGTCTGTGCTGTGCACACTGAATGGCGGGGGGCGGAACTGCATGAGCATGTGCTGGAATATCTTGGCCGAGGTCGGATCCGTGTAAAGAGTCGGATCGTGCTTGACTTTGTAGGGCCTGGGCGCCTCCGGCATGAACTCGGAGGTTGGAAACAAAAGGCGCGCAGCTGCCACGTTGTGATCTGGCTGTGATACGGTGAGATCGATGTCGTGGTCGACCCCCTGTGCTGGCACTGCAACGTCCATTGACATCGCCACGTAGTCCCTGCGGTGGGTTGTTGTTTTGGCCCCTGGAGCTGTCCAGGTAGCCGCTGAGCCTGAGGGGTCCTCGTAGAAGGTCGATGGGGCCCATTGAGAGGTAACCTTGAGGAAGTCATGAAAGTGCTTCCCTGGTATGTTCTGCTTTTCGGCATATATGGGGCCCACGTGAGCGTCCGTTTGGGATCCCAGAGCGGCGTTGGCATCCACTAGCGTGACCAAGTGTTCAGAGTCCCCTTTGTGTTGTTGTATGTAGTGTCGCAGCCGAGACCACCAACTGTCGATGTCCGTTGGGGGGCGGCGGGAGTGCGGAGCATGCGCCACACATACACAGAGCGACATACTTGGGGCCCGCACGGCCACAATGAGCACTGTAGGCTCTGCATGCAGTACCTGTAGGTGAGAAGGCTGCACTGTAAGACCTGGTTGATATTCCCAATGTGTGTTGACCCATCGTGTGCAACCCTCTCCTCCGGCGTCGGAGGTCTGTGAGTGCAACAGGTAGAATTGGCCTAGCTCGGAGGTGCCCGTGCGACGAAGACGCGTCTCCACGGTACCTACCAGGAAGTAAGGCTTCTGTGCGAATTGACCCGCGAGCTGCATCATTCGGCCAGTGGCATTGAAACCTTGGTATCTGTCGGGGCTCCCTTTGTGGGCCTTGTACGCACGGGAGTCCAGGGAGAGCACGTTGGCAATAGCACACCACCCAAGCGCGAAGGTTTTGAGGCCTTTGGGAACCTTCTCGGGGGCCGGGATGATGTCCGTGAAGCCCGTAGTGGGAGCCTGGGGGGTGGGTAGATGCTGTCCGTAGTGGGGCGGGTAAGCCTCCTGCGTAGTCGGATCAGCGTATGCCAACCAAATCCATGGTAGTGCCTTGTCGTGTTCTTCCTGGGAGTTGAGGTGCCTCCAGACTGGGTCAAAGAACTCAGGGAGTATATCCATGGCGTAGAGACGCGCAAGTGTGTCGACGCACTCGTTCCAAGGGTGTGCTGCGTGTCCATGCACATGCTCAAAAAACGACATTGTGCACGCACATTCGTATGGCCTGGATGAGACAATCCAGGAGACGTTTGACTGGTTGGAGGGTGCCCTGCACGTATCCTCCCCTGTATACTCTGAGCACGTCCATGTTGTCAGTGTGAAAGCTGGCTGTGGCCTGGCGCAGATGCACGGGCGCTTGCAGCAGCCAGGCGCTGGCCCAAATGGCCGCCTCCAGCTCTGCTCGTAGAGACTCACAGGTGTCCGAAGCGTCCCAGCCTCTGAGTGGCCCTGCAAGATGTCCTATCAGAGAAACCCCCATGGCAGTGAGTGCAAGTACGCAGAAAGCCCAAGCCGGTTGACACCTGTTGCCTTCATAACGATAGCCCCCTGCTGTGGCATCTGTGTAAACTTGAATTTCCTCGATGGGCATGCCCATGGGAAGGGGTATGATATTGGCAAAAGCCTGAATAGTAGACGAGTGCCAATATTGGGCCCAACTCAGGATGTCTGTCGAGAGCTGCACTGGCCATTTCCGTTCCAAGAGAGATGCAGTGTCCGAGTAGTGTGGGATGGGAGAAACCGAGATACCCTGCACTGATGCGGTCACATGCTCTCTGTTGTCGTGCTCCATACATGGGGCACACTGCTTTTCTTGTCGTGATGGAGAATATTCATGCAGGCGGGGGGGAAAACCTGGATGGATGGGAGATGTTAAATTCGAAGGCCGAGACGCTTCTGACACGGCCTTTAGCGAAAAACTGGGCTCGCTGGTGATGCGCTGGCTGGCGGAAAAGCAATAGCCTGGGCAACACTCGCAGGCGACTGCAAGGCGGCATGGTCGCTGTCCTCGGCGGCAGCTCTGGCTGCCGCTACCTCTGCTGCCTCACGGTTTGCCACTTCTCTTGCATTGCGCCCAGGGCTCCTCCACCCTCTCGGTCGGCTCGTAGGACTTTGGCCCCCGCCTGTCCACTGTCCGTGTGCCGTCGAGGAGAGACTGAACGTGTAGCTCTGCGGCCTAGCAGGGCCGCCTCCAGCTTGGCTCGGTTGGCCTTCTGG